>CAKNWT010249710.1:0-10155 GCA_932066315.1 Andricus coriarius | reverse complement strand
AATGGAGATATTACTAATGCGATACTGCCGGAATATCTGAATACCTTGAACCCTCCTAATTTTCCACCGTATGAATTACGGTTAAGAAGTAATTCGATTGTAATGCTCATACGAAACGTAAGTATCAATGAAGGTTTATGCAACGGAACGCGATTACAAATACTTGAACTTGCTAATAATCTTTTAAGATGTCGTATCTCAACAGGGGATAAAGCAGGAAATATTGTGTTCACGCATCGTATTTCATTATATTGTGACGTTTACCCTTTCACTTTTAGGCGGCGACAATTTCTAATTAAATTAGCATTTGCGATGACAATTAATAAAAGCCAAGGATAAACTTTCGAAAAAATTGGAGTAGATCTTCGTAAAGATGTATTCAATCATAGACAATTTTCGTTGGCCTTTTTTGGAGTTAGATCTTGGAAATCTTTACGTATTTTCTTGGGAGAACAACGCCCGAATGAAATGATTAAAAATTCTGAATACACAGAATTATTTGACTAAAACAATTAGTTTACTTTTTAAACCATCGATAAAAAATGTTTTCAAAACATCTTGAGGTCACAGGATACTTTACTATACAACAATTTAGATTACGTCGATTTTTATTTACAATCTTCAAATTTCAAACAAAAATATTATTGCCCAGATGTAAAGAACATGAACACGGACGTCTGGCAACCATTATTTTTTTGAAAAATTATTCACAAAAACCTGCGGAAAGTAATTTGCTCTTACGGCAAAGTTTCACATGCCCTCGAATTCTTTGCAGCAAAATAAATTTTCAAATACGAAACACGCGCGCTCAAGCGCGCGATCGGTCTCGTAATGGGAAATCTCTGAACGATATTATCGAGTTCGAGAGTAACGGTCCTCTCGTAACAATTGTTTTATTCTATGGTAACGACATGCCACGATGGTTCCGTTCATAGTCCGGCAGCTAACGACATTTTTCATGTATCATTTTCTACCGATTGAAACTTTTCAGATTGTCTATTTTTCATCTAATGCTTACAGAAGTGCCATCCCCCCCCCCCCCTCCTAGCGTTTGCAGCATAGTTATATTTTCAATTGAAATTGCTGAGAAATTTATTAGTTTTGCATGATTTTCTACCGTCCGGCTGTTTGAGGACCAGATATTTTCACTGAAAAATACTCGAGGAAAAAATTGCCAGACGTTTTGTTTGGTTTCACGATGGCGGTACAGTCCTCCAAAATTTTAGATTTATCTTAAATCATAGACTTATAGAGAAGAACAAACGAAGGTTTAAAAGCATTTCGATTGTTATAGGAAGTAATATAGGAAAATTATTATTTTGAACCACTTACATAAAAATGGTCATATGTATTTATGAGAAAGAACCCAGTTTTAAAACAAAATTCCAGGGATAGCTCTTTACAATGAGAATTTAATTGTCACAAATATAACAATTGCTTTAATACTTTAATCTAAGAATATTTGAAAAAGGTGAAAAAGGAGAGTAAGTGGAGCAACGTTATACGATTTAGGATGGGAGAAGGAATGAGAGTGTAGGTAGTGGATAGATGAAGAGAAAAGAAGATGTAGAGTCTACTATCACGAGCATGAATCCTAGGGGTATGTTTGGGAAAGATTTACTAGGAAGTAAACAAGTAATGAGAACGTGGACGACAGAATAAGGTGGATCTTGGATGCAAATGGACAATGGGCAAGCTAGTTGATGAGGCTGGAAGAGAGGAAAGAAAGTAAGGGGCATCCAGTACGAAAAGGCCAAAAGGGTAATCCTACTCATATGCAAGGATCTTACAGGAAACTATACTCATTCATAAAGGTTTGACTGAGAGGGACCTCAAAACTGTACTTGTGTAGGTTTAACAAATACAATAAGACCGTCTACCCTTTATGCTCTTCGGGAAGGTTTGAATTGTTTACACTATCTTATAATATTACACAAATATCATTATTCGCAGAAACAGTAGAATTTTTCAATTTAAATTAAAAATAACACGTATAGATTTTACAAGTGACTTAAGTATACATTATTTGCAATGAAATAATAAAAAGAATAGTCTTCATTTAAAGCTTGTACCTTGTAATTTGAAGGACTATACGATTTTTTTTAAAGTCGAAAAAATTGGACTGTAGCGCCATCTTGAACCCAGGAAAAAAATCTGGCAAGTGTATTTTCAAGTGTGTCTCAGTGAAATTAAATGGCCTTTGAACATTCAGATCGTAGAAAATGATACATCGACCCCTCTAAAAATGAACATTTTTTTACAACTCTAGCGCCATCTTACAATCAGACAAAAATGTTTGTTGATTATTTTTGAGTATTTTTCAGTAAAAATGTGCACTTCGAAAAACAGCAAGACGGTAGAACGTTATTTTTTCTCAACCAAAATTTAATTCAATTTTTGTACTTAACTTGCGACCAGCTTGTCAATTTTGGGAATTTCGCAATCAAATTTACAGGGATTATCCATCCCGATGAACTTAAGCGAACTGCATAAGTAGGAATTGAAAATGAAAGGTGGCACGGCATAAGGGACTAACCCACATATTATCGATTTTTCAGGATATACAAAAACGTTCTATAAAATGCAATTGAAATCTTTTTAATAAATAAAAGCCCGCTTTACGGATATTTGAGTGCTGAATCGAGGCGAAAAAAATTGGTTAAAAAGTTAACCAGTCCCGAATAACTGAACAAAATAGTATATGGTTTCAGATTTGAACGAACGTTTTCACTACTTTCGACGACGATTAAAAATCATTTTTTCAATATAATTAAAAACTGATTAACTGGTTTCTACATTATTCGTAGATAGAAAAAAGGGATAAGGGTTAATCAAAAAAGTGACCCACATCTGCGAAAATATAGGTTTTTCCTGCGCGCGTACTCGCTCACCACTCCTAATCACCCGGGCGAACACACGCACAGCACAGACCTGTTAGCGCTCTAGATAGGCAACAGAAATTTTTGTTTCAATAAAATAAACTTAAAGTATAATATTTAACCTTTAATTTGAACTCTATTTTTCTCAAAAAGTCGAAGTCATAAACATTTTGCGACCAAAAATCGCAACCAAAAATCTAAGGAAAACACCCAGTTTTAGTCCCGATGTAATTAATACATTTTTTTGTGGTGTTTCGGAATTTTTTGATATAATCGAAAAAAATGGGTCACAAAATCCTTTGATGAAGGTATGAATATGAATAATTCGGAATTTTCTACATAATGTTCTTATTTTCAAAAATGTGGGTTAATCCCTTATGCCATGCCACTCTTCAAATATTAATTACAAAAAAAGGAAATAATTTTTTTCTGTCAAGTTGCAAAATCTGCACATTGATAGGGGAAACTATGCAAGAGTAGGCCACTTGAATTTATTGGAATATTGAAAAAAATGTGTTCCTAACAGAGGGAGACCGGCAATTGTCAATTTTAGTTTCAGTTCATAATATGCCATTTTTCACCGTTTTCGAGAAAATCGACCTTGAAATATCTGCCACAAGCCATATACAGTTTAGTGAAACATACTTTAAATCGGCCCGTAGCTCAGGCAGTAGCCGAAAGGTTTCATGTTCGATTCTCGCTACCACTTCTTTAATTTTATTTTTCATTTAATAAAATTTTCATAAATATAATTTTCTTTAATAATCTTTTGAAATTATGCTACTAATACTACTTCTAATTTTAAATATAATTGGCAAACATGATGAAAACAATTAATAACATTTATAGAAAATAAACTTGTTTTCGAAAATCATAATGAAGCTAAAAAATGCAGGTTTTCCCTGAAAAAGAGGCATTACAAAAATTATTATTTTAATAATTTCTGAAGATTATTCAAGGAAATTAAGCTTGTCAACATTTTAATAAAAAATAAAATAAAAAAGTGCGGGCAGCGAGAATCGAACAGGCAACCTTTCGGCTATGAAGTAGAAGCATTACTTCCTGAGCTACCACACGATTTAAAGTATGTTTCCCCAAACTCTATATGGCTTGTGGCGGATATCTCAAAGTATATTTTCTCGAAAACGGCGAACAATTACATCTCACTGTTTTGGCAAATTAATACTCAGATAGTGAACTTTCATTACAAAAATTATGAATTGAAACTAAAAGTGACAATAGCCGGTATTCTCTTTCAAAACTTTAACCACAATATTAGGTATGATATATAATACATTTGGAAGAAAGGATATGAAAAGGATTAAATGCAGTTTTCAAAAAGAGTTCAGATTTCAAGCCATTTCGAGCGCTTATAGCATTCGGTTGGATGACCATCTGCGACGTATACGACTGAGTTGTGTATTCGCTGCGTTTTAACCTCGGTTTCAACTAATGCCGAGCAGGAGTCTGAATTTCTTCATGCAAATATTTTAAATAATTAATGAATCTTGGATTTTGAAGAGCATAATAGACAAAAGTCATCGGAAAGATATTCTTAGTTAATTCTGTAAAAAAAATGCACCCTATTCGTTGAAAAATATCCAAATTCTGTTTTTTAAATGAAAGTTGTTTAAATAATTAATAATTCTTGTAAATTTACAAAACAACATAGCAAAGAGCATCGGAAAGACCATCTTAGTTGACTCCGTAAACAAATTGTGCCTATTCCTTGAAAAATACCCTAACCCTGAATATGTTTATCAAAAATATTTAAATAATGAATAATTATTATGAATGTGCAAAGTAATGAACGAAATTCTTATTTGAAATACATACTTTGTTGCTTCCGTAAAACAGTTGAGCCGATTCTTTTGAAAATAGGCAAACTCTGAATATGTTTAGGAAAATTGTTTAAATGATTAATAATTATTATAAATTCGCGAAATATCGTAGGAAATTGTCCTCGAAAAGACATTCGTAGTTGTCTCAGATTTAATGATAAAAATTGTTTAAATAATTAATAATACTTGGGAATTTATAAAGTATCACAGAAAAAAGTTATCGGAAAGATATTCTTAGTTAATTCTGTAAAACGAATCTAGCCTATTCGTTGATAAATAACCAAACTCTGATTTTTTTATGTGAATTGCTTAAATAATTAATCATTCTTTTAGACTTCCGGTTCGGGTATGGAGACGAGTAGACGTGTGTGAGATCGGTGAAGCATTTTGGCAGGAGAAAGAGGGTAATAAGAGTAGAAATGTACTGGGGATGTGAAGAAAAAGGAGAAGAAGTGGTTGGAAAAAAGGTGGAATTGAATGTGTTGACGCGGAATCTGTGGAGAAGGTTTAAGAAGCAAAGTAAAAGTGAGCACATGTGAATTTTGAGGTTAGGAATCGAACCGGAAGGGCAGGAAGAAAAGGCGCTTGAGGCTTGCGTGGAGAGAGCATCAGCTGTGGCGAGACGGTAGCTTGACGACAGCGGTGTCTACAGTGGTGGACGAGAAGAGAGACTAAGAGAGAAGTCACAGCGGGCGGAAGGAGAGAAAGCGAGAGGAGAGACCGAGTTGTTAGCAACAGCAGAATAGCGTGATGAGTGGTGAGGTGATAAGAAGAAGAAGAAGATGGAAGTATGGTGGCAGGTTATAAAAGTGGAATGGGAGAAAGAGAGGGAACGAGCGTACCTGTTGAGAAAGAGAGAAAGGGAGAAGTTAATGGAGGAGATGGCGAAGATGCATCTGAGCATCCAGGAGCTCAATCTGAAAGTTGAAGGGTTTTTGGAGAAGTCGAGGTTAGTGGAACCAAGGAAAGAGGGAGAGCAGTCTCAAAGGGGAAGTGAGACAGAGAGGAAAGATGCATGCCGTCAGACGGAGGAGAACGAGAGCACATGGAAGAATCCTCCAAGGGCTTTGACGAAGGAAAAGTGGGTGGCAGAGAAGGAGGCCAGAGCGGAGAAAAGGAGAAATTTAAAGGTCCTGGTTGTCAGTGGAGACGACTGCGAGGTACTGAGTGTAGTGGGGAGCCTAGTGACACGCGCACAGAGGGTGGCGAAAGTAGAGCACTCTTGGAAGACTTATGGAGGTTTGATGCTCAAGCTGAAATCGATGGAGAGCAAAACGGAGTGGCTGGGAGCAAGGGGTAAGCTTAAGAACTCAGGCTTATGGATTGAGGAGGATTGGACGGAGCGAGAGGAGTTGGTGGAAGATTGGCTCCGAAGAGAGAAGGAAAGGTTGGAATGGGCAGGTTTTCGAGGTGAGAATCAAATATATGAAAGCAAAAGTAGGGGAGACAATCTGGAAATGGAACGAGAAGGAAGGCAGAATGAAAGTGATTCGGCTGGTGGAGAAAGAAGAGGACCACTAGGAAAATAAGAGAAGGAAGAAGCTGAGAGTAGTAGTTGTTGAAAAGGAATGGTGTGCAGTGTGGGTTGGGATGTGATGTACATCAGAAAATAAAAAGCGGTAAGGAAGAAAAAATTGTATTGTGACAGATTAGGAGGAGGGAGAACTTCTTACTGCTAGTTGAGTGAGGTAAAGCGAAAAGAGCGAGGAAAGGGAAAGGAGGTTAGACAATCTGACAGTTCGGGTAAAGGAAGAGTAAAGGGAGAGTTTGTGACTGCAGTAAAAAGGAAAGAGGATAAAGTAGTTTAGGTGTAGGTCTTCACTTTCCGCTTAGAGTACAGAAGGTGTGAGATTAAATATAAGTAGGTTAAGTTAGGCTTACAAGTTTTTTTAGAAGATTTTTTTAATGGCTTTTGAAGACTCAAACCCGTAAAAGGGAGAGAGTATAATAAATACTACTACTACTATTACTACTACTACTAATAATAATTCTTTCAAATTGACAAAGCAACATAGAATAGAGTCATCAAAAAGACATTTTTAGTTGATTCCGTAACAAATGTGGGGAACTCTTATTGGAAATAGGTAATTGGAAATATATTCTTAGTTAATTATGTTAACAAATGTAGCCTATTCGTTGACAAATAGCTAAACTCCGAATATGATTATGAAAACTGTTTAAATAATTAACAATTATTGTAAATGTGCAAAGTATCTTAGGAAAGAGTTCTTGGAAATAAATTATTGGTGATTCTGTAAAAAAAATTGAGCTTATTCGATGAAAAAAGGCCAAACTCCTAATTTGTTGAAATATTTGACAATTCTTGTAAATTTGCAAAGCTTCATAGAAAAGAGTCATCGGAAGGATATTCTTAGTTAATTCTGTGAAAGAAATTGAGCCTATTCGTTGAAAAATAGCCAAACTCTGAATTTGTTTATGCAAATTGTTTAAATTATTAATCATTATTGTGAATTTACGAAGCAACATCGAAAAGTGTCATCAGAAAGACATTCGTAGTTGACTTTGTAAACAAACTGTACCTATTGCTTGAAAAATAGCCAAACTCTGAATATGTTTATGAAAATTGTTAAAATAATTAATAACTAATTATTTTATATTTGCAAAGTTTCGTAGAAATGATTTATTGGAAATACATTCTTTCTTGATAGCCTGAGCTAATTTATCCTATTCATTGAAAAAAGGCCAAGGTCTTAATTTGTTTAGGAAAATTATTCTTATTTTATATATGAATGATATATATTATATATCACATTTTCAATGAATTTCTAAATGTTCATAAATTTGAGGCTATATAATTTTGAAAAGAAATACTAATAAATGAGCCAAAATATTCATTAAAATTGTAATTTTTTCTTTAAAAATAATTAGACCAAGGTGAAATCATTTTAAATTGCCTAAGATGTCAAAAATAGTTCAAATTTCGTCGCCCTAGAGTTATCCTACGCCATGTCCACTTTTTGAAATTTTTGAACTATTATTATTTTTAGGCTCGGTAAGGGTTAAACTTAGTTTTTCAATCAATTTTCCTCTGAAATTGATTTCCTCAGCTGCTACAATTATCAATTAAAATAGTGACGTTAATTAAAAGTTAGAATTATATCACGCCATGTCCTTTTTTGCATTGCTATAAGTGGAAAATGCCAACTTCGTAGAGCATATTTTATATGGACAACCTAAGTCCAATTTGAAAAATAACAATTTTCAAAAATATATTTAACCTTAAAAGTAACCATCGGGATATTACTCGAAAGGTCAATAATTTTCGAATAATTCATTTAATTCGAGGTATGTAATACAACAGAATAATGTAAATTATCATTCTGTTAAACTATTTACTTAAGAATTTCATTATAAATAGTTTATTAATAAATATTTTGTGGACATGGCGTACTATAATTCTGAGAAAAAATGAATTTTTTGAATCTCATATTACGTAATGTGCAAAATCAATTTTCCACATCAGCTAAAATACATTCATAATAGTATTAAAATTAGTGTTAATATTTTCTTGATCATGCATTATTTTTTACCGATAAACTTATTTCGACATTTGACAACGTTTTTGTAGAATATATTATGTTTAAACTTTGAACCTCATTTTCTCAGTTTAACAGTTGAGGGACATGGCGTACTATAACTTTAGGGCGACGATTTGACAAAACTCATAGACGTCTAAAATGTAACAAGAATAAAAATAAAATGAATTGCTAAATATTCATAATTTTCCATTATTTATGATTATAATAAGAAAAGTTTAAACTCTGAATCATATTTTTTAAAGTTTATTATCGAGACCATTATATACACATAAAAATCGCCGTGTTACTACATTGCGCTCATAGTAAAAAATAAATAAATTGAATTTTGGATAATATTTAATTTTTTTAGCAATCTTCATGTATTTATTTCATATAGAGCGCAACCGAGTAACAAGACAATTTTTAAATATAAGGTGCACATATAAATGAACTACTTTATACATAAAAATCGTCGTGTTACCACATTATGCTCATAGTAACAAATAAATAAATTGAATTTTGGATAACATTTTTTTTTTGCAATCTTGATGTATTTATTTCGTATAGAGCGCAACCTAGTAACAAAATAATGTTCACATATATGGTGCCCAAACACATGAGCTGCTATACATATAAAAATCACCGTACATTGCGCTCATAGTAGCAAAGAAATCAATTGAATTTTGGATGATATTTTATTTTTTTATTTTTTTTTTCGTTGCAATATTTATGTATTTATGTATTTATTTCGTATATAGCGCAACTAAGTAACAAAATAATTTTTACATATATGGTGCACAAATACATCAGCTACTATATACATAAAAATCATTGGGTTACTATATTGCGCTCAAAGTAACAAATAAATCAATTGAATTTTGGATAATATTTGATTTATTTTTTGTTGTTGCGATCTTTATGTATTTATTTCCTATAGATCGCAACCGAGTAATAAAACAATTTTCACATATATGGTGCACAATTACATGAGCTACTATATACACAAACATCCCGTGTTACTACATTGCGCTCATAGTAAAAAATAAATAAATTGAATTTTGGATATTTGTTTTTTTTTTTTGCAATCTTTATGTATTTATTTCGTATAGAGCGCAACCGAGTAACAAAATAATTTTCACATATATGGTGCACAAATACATTAGCTACTATATGCATAAAAATCGTCGGCTTACTATATTTCTCTCATAGTAACAAATAAATAAATTGAATTTTGGGTAATATTCTATTTATTTTTTGTTGTTGCAATCTTTATGTATTTATTTCGCATTGATCGCCACCGAGTATCGAAACAATTTTCACATACATGGTGCACAATTACATGAGCTACTATATACACAAAAATCACCGTGTACTAAATTGCGCTCATAGTAAAAATGAGAGCGGTCGAGGGACCGCCGTCAGAAGCTATGCTTCTTAAGCATTGAAAGAAGAATGGTCAAATTCACGAACACTACGGACTTTGCAATGTTAGTTTTTGGTTATGGTACAGATGCAAACGACCGTCGAACGTTGAACTGAAATGCGTTGCCCGCAGCAGAAAGAGAAAGTGTGCACACGTTATATAAAGAAAAAGAAGAAGAAGAAGAAGAAGAAGGAAGAAGGAAGAAGGGAGAAGAACGATGGAAGAATGAAGATGGAAGAAAAAAGAAGGAAGGAGAGAGAGAGACAGAGAGACATAAGATGGCCATGGAGACTATACAGGGTGTTTTTTTTAACTTGAGACAACGAAATATCTCAAAAAATACGCATCCTACGGAAAAAATGTCTGGAATAAAAACTTTTTATTTTCGAGGGGGAAAAAAGATTTGTTAAAATTTACCCCACCCCCACCCCCACAGGAGGCAGGGGTGGGGGTAACTTTGTAATTTCAAATGG
>CAKNWT010249688.1:0-13318 GCA_932066315.1 Andricus coriarius | reverse complement strand
TAGACCTCGGATTCATATTCAGCGCGTCAAAATACATAAGGATAAAGTGGTCTTGTCAAATAGTCATCACCTTTTTTTTTTTTGTAAACCAGTGTTATTCGTAATAAAAACTTTTTATTATCGAGGGGGAAAAGCGACTTTGAAAAAATTTACCCCGTGTAAGTTTTATTCGAAAAATTTGTTTAGATTATAGAAAAAAACTCACCCCCCCCCCCCCTCCTTGCCTCCTGGGGGGTGGGGTAAATTTGTTCAAAGTCGCTTTTCCCCCTTGAAAATAAAAAGTTTTTATTAGGGATATTTTTTTCATAGGATACGTATTTTTGGAAGGCATGATAAAATAGATTAATAATGCCATTTTTACAAAGAAGTTAAGACGATATCATCCTATCATAAACTTTTTTGTATATATTCTTATCTTAGATATATATATATATATATATATATATATATAAAATAAGGTTAAGCAACCACCTCAGGGTCCCACTCAGAGCACCTGCCATCTAAAAATGACACCGGCTCCTAGTAGAACCGCGGTAAATCACACTTATAGCCACGTCTCACAACTGCGAGATGGGTGGTCACACACACACACACACCTATATATATATATATATATCTTAATAATAAATTTCTCAGTAAGTTCTTTGGTTTCGGTTTTGATTCCCTAGGAATTGAACCGAAGGGTCTATGACAAAGCCACCGAACGCGTCCTTGGAACAACAATGTTAACACCAAACATAGTTGTAGTAAGTACGGTTCAAAACAATCGAACGCGCAGGGCTCCCGAGAATGGGTCGGACAACAATGGTGACTATCCAAGAGTTGGGGGAGGCAATCAAGACGTGGTCAATGCAATTGAAAGGCAGATTCTCGTTACTTTTAAGTGGACGGATCGACTCAGAGACGACCTGCTGGAGTACTATGATACCAGTATGGCCCCTGAACAGAAAAGTTACATCTGGCTGAACTGAATTATGAACTTCGTGGAGATTTTTCCGAAGAACCCGACCTCTGGACAATCAATTGTAGTGTGTATAATGCAGCGAGAGCTTTGGCAGATGCAAACCGTAAAACAAAACCAACGGTTGATCATAAGACCAAAAGACGAATAAATCAACTATTGATCATCAGGCGGCATATTGTTGATAAAATACGATTACTATCTAACACGAGGAGAAGTCCAGAGCGGAGAGATAGGTGGCTCAGAGAAAATGAATAGTTTTTGTCTGACCCATCTCGACTCTTCCAAGACTCTCCAGTCACTGTCGTCCACCCGACCACACCAGCGGAGATCGAGGAAGTTTGGAGAGAACTCTACGAAGTCCAGCATCCACTGGAAGAACACTCGAAGAATATAAACAGCTCCAAGGAGCTGTGCTGTGCCCTCATAACACCTGAGGAGAAATGCCCACCTATCACTAACGAGGATGTGAAAAACGTATTAAGAGGCATGAAGAACTATTCCGCTTCGGGACCAGATGGTATCAAGACCTTCTGCTGGAAGAAATTTCATTCAACCCACCAGAATCTCGCCCGCATTTTCGCCCCATATCTAAAGTCCCAAGACCCTATTCCGGAGTGGTTGATAGAAGGGCGCACAGTGCTCCTGCCCAAGACGGGCAACTTAGCTGAACCTAAAAATTACAGGCCAATAACTTATCTGAACACACTGTATAAGATCTTCACAGCTATCCTGAATGATAGGATTGTTCGGACAATTGGAACTGTGTGGCGAGATATGTACGAACAACGTGGCTCGAAGAAAGGCATAGCAGGATGACGGAAATAAGCTGCTCATCAGTAGATGCGTCTGCAAAGACGCAGCATTCTATCAGCGTTACCTATCGATGGTGTGTTTCAGGGCGAGACCATGAGCCCTCTCCTATTTTGCCTCACATTATTGTCACTATCTCTCGCACTTCGCTATTCCGAAGGATGCCTCTGTGGCAAACCTGGAAATCGAAAGCATAAGTTCACTCATGTATTTTACATGGATCATCTTAAGATCTATGCTAAAAGTCAAGAGAAACTACATCTAGCTCTAGACATTGTGAAAGAGTACACTCAAGAAATTGGAATGGAGTTCGGGTTAGAAAAATGCGCTAAGGTTTATTTCAAGAAAGGAAAACTTAATGGCACTTCGGAAGACTCTGAGCTCGTCGACAGAAGCGTTATACGAAACCTTGGCGCTGGAGAGACCTATACATACCTGGGCGTGCCACAGAGCCGCGTTCAGGACGCGACGTCTATAAAGGATACTCTTATACATCCTGAGTAGTCGCTCCTGAAGGCCCAAATTAAGAAAACAGAGGAGAAAAGCTTCCGCGAACAGCACCTCGAGAAGAAGATGCACGATATCTTCCACAGAAATGTGGAGGATCTGTCGATGTCGCATAAGATAAAGTTTGCTTTCCTTAAATCACCCGGATTGAAGTCGGGCACGGAGGGTTTCATTTTGGCATGTCAAGACGGTGTCATTTCCCCTCTAGCATATCGTCGCCACATTTTGAGCCAAGAAATTCCCGATGATAGCTGCAGAGCGTGTCATGCACACCCCGAGCATCTAGGACACATACTATCTGGTTGTCCAACTTATGCGGGAACGATCTACATCCAAAGGTACAATGCGGCACGAAGAGTGCTTTATTAACATCTCTGTCACTCTTACGGCATCAGCCCAAATATCGCTCCGCTAAACGCTCCTAGGGAAATAGAGTCAATTGTCGAGAATAAGAAGTGTCGGATATACTGGAACTTCATATTCGCGACAATTGTTTCTATTGCGCACTCGAGGCCTGACATGGTTCTTCTTGACTTTTCGGCCCCAGCTGACAAAAACACCATAGCCACGGAGATTGAAAAGAAAGAGAGGAATAAAGACCTTATAAGGGAGTTGCGACGGCTATACCCGGAATATTTTGTTACGCTAATCGACTTGATCATCGGCGCTCTTAGAGGTGCCGAGGTTTCACTGGTTAATAGCCTGAACAGCATCTCTGCGTGTCAAGAAAAGGCTAAGACACTTGCAAGGAAAACGTAGAAGGGGGTCGTCCTTGGGTCGCTCCGTGTCCTCAATGTCCTCCTAAATGGTTCAGCCTGAATATTTTATAACACAAAAACTAAAAGTTCAACTGATTTTTGAAAAAGGAATTGTCGATTTATTTTTTAAATTTGTATACAGCTATATGGGGTAAAATTTTGTTTTCCCCAATCTCGTTGGAAGTCTAATAAATCGTTGCGTTAGTTGGCCTCGTTGAAATCTGTAAAGGAGGTGTATGTAGTATAGAGAGTTGTCAAGATACAGGGGCCACATGTTTTGATATGTTTTATTTTCAATTATTCATAACTTCTACTAGAGTCGTCCGGTTTAATTTTTACATGAGGGTCCTGGAAAGGGATTTTATAGAAGTTTGCAATGAAATTAACCTTTTTTATACAAAAAAATAACTTTACCTCGAATTTTCAATTTCGAAAGTATTTTTGAGTTTCTCTCCCAATGCGACACATTTTATTTTCCTGAAAATAGTTTTAAAAGAAAGCTTGAGCTTTTTTCCTCAAAATCACCCTAGTCTGAGAATAAGATGGAACGAATTAGTTGTGGAATCAGTGGCCCTGAAGCGCACAGGTTTCACGCGCCGATTAGCTGAAGCACTCCACTAGACTTAATGTAGTGTCCAACTTATTCCAATAATTAATGAAACAATTTTGTCTTTGTGCTTGGCACTTTCTATGTATATCTCTCATGAGTTAGGTGATATTATACATGTATATGTCTGACAAATATAACACAAGGGTTTACTTCCCATTGATGAAAACAGTACAATATTATAACACAAACACAGCTAAAAAACTTACAATTCGATTTTCTTCTGCAAAGAACGTGTCCGGCACACAAAATTACCATTCTTGTGTACCCGCCTCAGAATCGACTTTGATTCTAAAAGTACTATTTATCATCGTTACAATATGATGCTTTCTCAAAGGCGAAGCTAGTGAAGAAAGGCACGAAGAGACTTCAGAACATGATGTTGTCCCAAAGACGAAGGTACTGAAGAAAGGCACGAAGAGACTTCAAAAGATTCAGAAAACACATTCAGAAAATAAAATATAATCATAAAATCAACTACTCGTGGCATTATTGTGAGAGCCGAGGGGATCCACAACAGAAAGCACCCCGAATCGTGAGAGGCGAGGGGACTCACATCAAGAAGCACCCCGAATCGTGAGAGGCGAGGGGACTCATATCAAAGAGCACGCTGAATTGTGAGAGGCGAGGGGACTCACATAACGAAGCACCCCAAATTGTGAAAGTCGAGGGGGCTCACATCAAAAAGCACCTTGAATTGTGAGAGGCAAGGGGACTCACATAAAAAAGCACCCGGAATTGTGAGAGGTGAGGGGCCTTACGCCAAAAAGCACCCTGAATTGTGAGAGGCGAGGCGACTCACATCAAGAAGCACTACCAATTGTGCGAGACGAGGGGACTCGCATCATAACAATAACCATGAGCTACTTATTAAGCTGTTTGAGTGCCTGGAGGTTCATCCAAAAATAGTGAAATGCATAAAAGAGCTTATGCTCTTGTGGCGGACAAAATTGTTCATAACAACTGACAAAAGACAAGTGACTAACAGCTATATCACGTATAAGAGGGGGAATGCCCAGGAGACTCTCTATGTCCGATACTTTTCTGCATCTCCCTCTTGCCTCTATCTATTGTGCTCCGAGACAAAAGCTCTGGATACCTATGTGGCCCATTGAACAGAAGAGAATATAAGGTCAACCACCTTTTATACATGGACGACCTTAAACTCTTTGCTTCTTCAAAATAGGGCCTTAGCATCGTTGTGGCGTCGGTAAATAGGTACTCTAAAGCGACTGGTATGATCTTTGGGCTGGAAAAGTGTGCCTGCGTCCACCAACACCAAGGAAGACTAGAAACTACACTATCGCGTGACGATCAGGATGTTCAACTCATAGGCGGAAATACCGTTCAACATCTTGGTAATGGAGAAACATATACATATCTTGGAATACCGCAAGCGGCAACTCAAAATGTGCGTGTGTGAAAAACGGCCCTCGCAAAAAGGTGTCGCCAAATTCTCAGAAAAATTTGGAATTCCCGGACCACAAAATTTAAACCCCATGCAACACGGACCAGACTAGGTAGATCTTATATTTTCGGGGTCGCTGAATTCGAATCCGTTCTCCGTTTGGTCCCAACAGGTCAGGCACAAGGTCAATTTAAGGTCAAACCTACAAAATTCATCCCTAACCAAATAAGTTAGGGTACCTATAGGTTTTCATGGTCGCTGAATTCGAATCCGTTCTCCGTTTGGTCTCAGCAGGTCAGGGTCAAGGTCAATTTACGGTCAAACCAAAGGGACAACGGATTTGAATACAGCGACCCCGTAAACCTATAGGTATATCATTAAGCTATTTCCCTTTCGGCGAGCCTCTAGGAGTAAGCGTGACACTACCCGATTCGGGTAGTGTTTTTTAGGTGGATTTGTAGTAAATGGGCTCACCACACCCGCGACCGCCAACAGCAACGCAGTAGTATCAGACGGTCACCCATCCAAGTACTAACCGCGCCCAACACTGCTTAACTTCAGTGATCTAACGGGAACTGGTGCTTCCAGCGTGGTATGGCCGTTGGCGCTGACTTAATTGTTTAGAGATGAATATTTTAAACTGACCTTGCCCCTGACCTGATGGGACTAAACGGGCAGCGGATTTGAATTCAGTGACCCGGAAAACTTATAGGTACCCTGACATATTTAGTTCGAGAATAATTTGGAAGGCTTGACCTTAAATTGACCTTGACCCTGACCTGATGGGAACAAGCGGACAACGGATCCGAATGCAGCGAGTCCTAAAATAGAAGACCCACCTAGTCTGGTCCGGGTTGCAAGGTTCTAAATTTTGTGGTCCTGTATCATCTGGGAAGAATAAGATCTAGGCAGCCAATATGCTGGCCGTTACTTCTTTACACGTTTGGAGCAGTAAAATGGAACTTCAATGAGTTGAAGCAACTTGACCGGAGCAGACACAATCAAAGTATGCATGCTACGGGTACATACAGACACAATGCGGCTCTAAAAGTGCGATATCACCATGTTCGGCACGTTTCGCATCAGTCTTTGCAGAATCAACGCGCCTACCTCTTGAAAAATGGATATGTACACGAAGCGCTCCCCCAACCGCTGCTTGAGCAAGCTGCAGATGAAGATGAGGAACCGACATTAAGATCAACCGCTGAAAGCATACACTTTCTGAGAGTTGATAGCGGTTTCAGGACAAGGAGAAACACTGACATGCGGGTTCCTCCTAAGCCCTAAGATCTGGCTGAAATGGATGCCTCCCTTCGTGAGGATATCTCGGAAGAGTTCGGCCTCTGGACCACCAATTGTTCAGTTTATGGTGCTGCGAGAGCATTGGCAGAATGCGTTTTGTATTCAGAGTGTAATTGACTACATAACATTTGCTAGACCGTTCACGGAAAGGATTCGAAAGTTCGCTCCAGAACTAAAGATCTTCAATCATACACTGAACAAGTCAAAGCTGCTGACAATCAAGCAGCATATTGTTTGCAAAATACGGGTGATATCTGACGCAAGGAAGAGAATGCAAAAGAGGATTCGACTTCGATTCCTTTGGAATAGAACAAAAGGGCCTATGACACAGCCAACGAGCGCGTCCTCGGGATGCGGATAGAGGGTCCCTGTACCAAGGGTTTCTGCTGAATATGGTTACAACAATTAATAAGCAGTCGTGCACAATTGTCCAAGGATGGTCTTAAAGGAATAACCCCTAAGCGGAGGCTTAACAACCGTGCTGAAGGCTGAATTGCACCTGGATGAGGTGCCTTAAACGGTGACTCTGAGATACCGGGCGACCTCTCAGAGTATGCATTCTTATCCCTGCATGCCGGGCTCTACAAGGATGGATGAATCCTTTCCCTAACTGCTCGTAGGTACAACAATGACACCACCGAAATCCCAAAAAGTTGTAAGTGCGGTTCAAAACGATCGAACGCGCAGAGCACCCGACAATGGGTCGGCGAACTATGCGGATAATCCTAGAGTTCGGGGTGCTGAAAGTAATTTAGATGGAGACACGACGACGAACCGGCAAAACGCCCACATTGAGTGGACGAATCAACTCAAGGATGACTTGCTAGACTGCTACGGTGCCAGCATTATCCCTGTTCACCGAGACTTGATGGCGCGTATGCATATTCTGTGGTGCCAAAAACACCCAGAGCTTCAGCACGTTTCGATTCAATCATTGCGAAATCAACGTGCTGCAGCCGAAGATGAGGAAGCGACATTAAGACCAACCGCGGAAAGCAGGCACCTTCTGAGAGATGATCACGATTTCAGCTACAAGATCAGGCTGGACAAGACAGAATAGGTCCCGAGCTCAATGTGTGATTGACTACATAGCGTCTGGTAGAGCGTTCACGGAAAGGTTCGAAAGTTCGCAAAAGAACTAAGGATCTTGGATCACAAACTAAACAAGTCAAAGCTGCTGACAATCAAGCAGCTGGACCCGATTGTATCAAGAACTTCTGGTGGAAGAAGTATACTTCTACACACCAAAATTTGGCCCGCATATTCACCTCATATTTAAAATCGGAGACGCCCATTCCACAGTGGCTGGTATTAGGATGCACTATACTCCTACCGAAATAGGTAACTTGTCCAACCCAGAGAATTACAGGCCAATAACTTGTTTTGAACACACTGTATAAGATCTTTACAGCTGTCCTAAACAACAGGATTGTTTGGTGAATTTAGCCCGTGTGGCGTGAGATGTACGAACAACGTGGCTCGAAAAAAGGTGTAGCAGGCTCTCGTGAGAACCCGCTAATTGACAGGTGTGTCTGTAAAGACGCTGCAGCCGATCAACGTGCCCTTTTAATGGCCTGTATTGACTACCGCAAAGCTTTCGATTCAACCTCTCATAGACTTATTATCTGTCTGTTCGAAAGCTTGAGGGTGCATCCACACATAGTGAGATGCATAGAAAGATTGATGCCTCTTTGGAAAACTAGATTTACCATCTCATCTGGAAATTATCATGTGACAACAAAAAACGTCACCTTCCAGAGGGGCGTCTTTCAGTGCGATACCATAAGCCCTTTGCTTTTTTGCATCACACTTCTGCCTCTATCTCTCGCACTACGAAATTTTTTTGGATACCTCTGTGGTGACACTAACCAGCGAGAGCATAAGGTCACTTATGTATTTTATATGGATGACCTGAAGCTCTATGCCTCTGGTAAAGGCAAACTTCAAACTGCCATAAATATCGTCAAGAAGTACAGAGTAGAGATTGGATCAGTAGAGGAGTCTCTCCGAAGCAGATACAAGCATCTTCTTCAGCAGATTTTTTCTTTCAATCTGTCGGCGTTGAACTCGTTTGGGGTGGTTCAATGGACGAAGAACGAACTTAAGGCCCTCGATATCACCACACGTAAGATCATGCATATGCATAAAAGCTTGCATATCAATTCGTCAGTTCAGCGATTATACATCTCACGCCGTCAAGGCGGACGCGCACTTCTGAATCTCCAGTATCTTCATAACCGAGTTGTTTTAAGTACATCTTATTTCGTAGCCAATGGCAGAGATCCTCTCCTGAAAATGGTCAGGGACCACGAGATGATTGGTGAAAGAGCCTTCCTTTACAAAACCGCGAAGCAAGTGGCCGAGACCCTAGGCCTGAATTTTAACATCAGAAGTGAGGAAAGTGCATTACTCCATCCAGCTGCTTCACTTCTGAAAGCCGAAGTGAAGAAAGCAGAAGTTCAAAAATTCCATCAAGAGCTACTCGACCAGAAAATGCACGGAAATTTTCACAGGAATGTAGATAAATAGTCCTTGTCGAAGGAGCAAACTTTTGCGTTCCTCAGATCTTCCGGGCTTAATTCAGATACAGGGGGTTTTATTTTCGCATGCCAGGATGGTGTCATTTCGACCTTAGCATACCGTGACCTTATTTTATGTCAAGAAGTTCCCAGCGATTAGTGCAGAGCGTGTCTTGCATATGCTGAGTACCTGGAACACATACTGTCGGGGTGTCCCATCCACGCAGGAACGACGTACATCTATAGACATAATGCTGCCCTGAGAGTACTTCATTACCATCTTTGTCGCTCTTACAGTGTTGGCCGCGGCCCTGCCCTGCCGAATGCTCCAAGGGAGATAGACTCAATTGTCCAAAACGAGAAGTGCCAAATTTTCCGGAACTACGATTTCCGGACAGCAGTCTCCGTTGCACACTCGAGGCCTGACAAGTAATTGTCCTTGTGATCGGTGCTCTCGGAGGTGCAAAACTATCACTGGTTCGTAACCTTAAAGGCATACCCGCATGCCAAAAATATGCCAAGGTACTTGTGAAATGCATGCAGAAAGCCGTCTTCCTTGGGTCGCTTCGTTTCTAAAAAAACACACGAGGTACATTCGTTGCAGCTCGCTTTTCAGGTCTTGATACCTCTCCTCCATTTCATTCACCTTGACATTGATGTTGTAGTCGGCTGGAGCCGCGAACTCGATCACGAAAATGGTTTATTTCTCAAAGTCTTGGAGAATAATGTCAGGCCTCGAGTGTGCAACGGAGACTGCTGTCCGAAAATCGTAGTTCCAGAAAAGTTGTCACTTCTCATTTTCGACAAGACTCTATCTCTCTTTGGAGCGTTCGGCAGGGCATTATGTCTGCGGATATACGTCGTTTCTGCGTGGTTGGGACACCCAGATAATATGTGTTCTGGGTTCTCGGCGTGTGCATGACACGCTCTGCACCTATCGCTGTGAACTTTTGACCTGGCATGCGAAAATGAAGCCGCCTGTAACTGAATTAAGCTTGGATGATCTGAGGAAATCAAAAGTTTCTTTTCGAGTAGTTGTTGGTGACATTCTTGAACGTCTGCTTTCTTTATTTAGGCTTTTAGAAGTGAAGCATCTAGATCGAGTATTGCGCTTTACTCACTTCTGATGTTAAAATTCAGGCCAAGGGTCTAGGCCGCCTTCTTCGCGGCTTTGTAAAGGAACTTTAGGAATTTTAAGGAGAGGATCTCTGCCATTTGCAACGATGTAAGCTGTACTTAGAACAATTCGGTTATGAAGACACTGGAGATTCACACGTCCACGTTCGCCTTGGTGGCGTGAGATGTATAATTGCGGAACTGACGAATTGATATGGAAGCTCTTATGCATATGCATGATCTTACGCTAGACGATATCAAGGGCCGTAAGATCTTTCTTCGTCCATTGAACCACTCCAAACATGTACAGTAGAACCGCGACGGCAAGCATGTTAGTTGCCAGAACCTTGTTCAACGCCGACAGGTTTGAAGACCAAATCTGTCGAAGACGATGCTTATATCTGCTTTAGAGTGACTCATTCACTGATGTTACGTCCTGAATGTGACTTCGAGGCACACCCAGGTATGAATAGGTCTCTCCAGTGTTAATATGTATGATAACACTTACATTCACAAGCTCAGAGTCATTGGGAACGCCAATAATCTTTCCTGTGTACTTCTTGATGATATTTATAGCAGTTTGAAGTGTGCTTTTACCAGACACATAGATCTTTCGGTCATCCATATAAAATACATGAGTGGCCTTATGCTCGCGCTGGTTAGTGTCGCCACAGAGGTATCCAGAACAATTTCGTAATGCTAGAAAAAGAGACAGAAGTGTGATGCAAGAAAGCAAAGGGCTCACGGTATCGCCCTGAATGACGCCCTTCTGGATGGTGACGTTCGTTGTCACATGATAATGTCCAGAGGAGATAGTAAATCTAGTTTACAAAGGGGCATCAATCTATCTATGAATCTCACTATGTGTGGATGCACCTTCAAGCTTTCCAACAGACAGTGCCATAAAGCCTCTGCGAGAAGGGATAATGCTTGCATCGTAGCAGTTTAGCAAGTCGTCCTTGAGTTGATTCTTCCACTCAATGTGGACGTTCCGCCGGTTGTTCATCGTGTTGTTATCTAAATTATTTTCAGTACCCCGAACTCTAGGGTGATCGGCACTGTTTACCGACCGATTGTCGGGTGCTCTGCACGTTCGATCGTTTTGAACCGCATCTACAACTTTTTTGATGGTGTTATTATTGTTCACAAGAGCAGCTAGGGAAAGGGGTCGTCCATTCTTGTAGAGCCCCGCATGTAAGGGTAAGAAGGCATAAGTTAAAACGTCGCCCGGTATCCCAGAGTCACCATTCAAGACACCTCGTCCAGGTGCTATTCAGCTTTTGGCACGGTTGCTACACCTCCGTTTGGGGGCTAATCCTTCGGAACAGTCCCTGGACAATTGTCCGTGACTGCTTCATAATAATTGTAACCATATTCAGCAGAAACCCCCGGTACAGCGACCCTCTATCCGCAATCCAAGGACGCGTTCGGTGGCTTTGTCACAGGCCCTTCGGTATGACTCCGGATGAATCGGAACCGAAAGAAACTTTCTTATCGTATAAGTTCAATTATTTAATTATTTATTGTAATATTCCAATAGACTTAGTCTATTGGAATGTTATTGTCCTGTTGTAAAAATAGATATTATAACATGAAGTTTTACAACCAAAAGTTTCTTCATGAAAATATTTAGACGGCGGCCATTTTTGCATGTGCACCACCAGTGAGGTACGCGGGAAGTATTGTAACTATTTTTTGGGCTGATAAATCGATCAAATTATATCTAATTCACATGTTACACAGTCTAAACACTAAAGGAGGTTTCACATTCACATCTCAGTCACAGATTCAGATATTTAACTAAAAGTGGAAGGCGAGAACGATGCAGTCTTTTAATTGGTCTTTCTGCTAGCGAGTATATTTGTCATTATCAGAAAGTCGAATGAAACAGCTTGTATACTCCGTACAGTTCCTCGACCCAAACATCTCTCCTGGAACAAGTACTATTCGTTTCAAAATCGATTATGTAGAATTAATTTTATTTTACCGATTTTATCCACACACAAAAGACGTGATTTTATGAAACAACAGACGTTACCCTTAGCAACTGCGAAGTGCACTCGACAACAAGCCACTATCATCGATATCGATCTTTCATTACATGATCATGTTGCTGAGGGAAAAAAATAATATTAATAACATGGGACAAAACTTTATTTTTTCAATAACTTGGAAAAAAAGGATTTTTCACGATAACCTAAATTGCTAAATGGCTGAATTTTTATACAAGAATAATAGTCTTCTACCAAAAGCGATGAATTTTCAACTAAATAGTTCAATTTTCAACTGAAAAGGGAAAATTTTCATGAGTAACAATAAACAATGAATTTTCAATAAAAAATTCAAATTTTCGACTGTAGAAATGAATTTTCAAATTAAAAAAATTAATTTTGAAACAAAATTGAAGAATTTAATTTTTCAGATGACAAATTGAATTTTCAACAAAATAGTTTAATTTTTAACGAAAGAAAAGAATTTTCAACTATAAATATAAATTTTTTACCAAGAATGGAACAGTTAAATTTACAGTTTAAAAAATATATACATTTTGAACCAAACAAAATGAACAAAGTAGATAAATTTTCAACAAAATAAATTAATGAACAAACAGAAGGAATAATATTCTACCAAAAACGTCGATGAGTTTTCAACAAAGTATACAGGGTGTCCCATTACTCAAGATACATTTTGATATTTTTGAATTCTTCATAAAAAATGGAGTAGAAAATAATAATGAAAATTTGTTATGAAGTTAATAATTAATGAGTAATTAACAATTAAAGATCAACCAATCGGAAGCATGCGTTAGATGGACAACAGTCCATGTGTCACTGATGAGGGTGTGTGCGCAAAAGAGTTATTTTAAATTTGCAGGAGGTTGTGAATAACAATGGTGAAACTGCACACGGAAACTGAGATACGAGATTCTTAGAAAATATCTTTTATGCAAAACCGGACGGTTTTCGTATTATTCTCGGCCTGTTTGGGGGACGCGAAGTTCTCGTTTGTCGGAGGGGGTAATTTGCCGGCCGGCCGCCGGAAAAGTATACTTTTACGGAGTGCGCGCATGCGCTTTTGGTCCAAGCGGCGACACTCTCCTGTCTCTCTCTTTTGAAGTATGCGCGGTACATATGACTCATATTTGTAGACTGAACAGTACAGACTACAGGACTACAGCGCATGCTGGTCGGCAATACACAGCAAGACGTGAGTCAGATTGCACGGAAGCCCGCGAGTCTTTTGTCAACCGATAACAACGACAAAAAAGACAAATTTTCCACAAAGTATATACATTTTTGAACAAATACTTTCATTTTTAAATAAGAG
>CAKNWT010249654.1:0-13576 GCA_932066315.1 Andricus coriarius | reverse complement strand
TATTCAGTTAATAAATAATTAATGAGTTCAGAACATAGAAAGCATTCAATAATTATTTTAATTGAAATATTAGAATAACTTTTATTTAATGTTTATCTGAAAATTTCAATGATTAATAACTTTTCAAAATAATACCATGAAAAATTGAAATATATGCACATATAATTTTGAAAATCGAATTCGGATACTCACTTCAAATATTCACAAGCAGCCAAAATTAAGTCACATAACCTTAATGCAAATAATCAATTTATGTGAGTTAATTGAAAACAATTCAAATTCAATCTTTATGTAATTCAATTTTTAGAAAAAAGTTAATCAGTACATAGTTAATAATAGTTAATTCATCAGTTCATAACATAAAAATCAATCAACAATATTATTTTCATTGAAACATTAAAATAATTGTTATCATATATTTTTCTAAAAATTTAAATTATTTATAATCTTCTAAACTAATTCCATGAAAACTTAAAACATATTTACATATCATTTTGAAGATTGAATTTAGATAATCATCTCACAACATCGTGAACATTTTGAAAATTATGAAATTGGAATAGAGGTATTTTAAATATAAATAAACTTCTATTATACAAATCATATCCAATATTCGATTACATAACGATTTCTACTATAAACTTACACAAGACGGAGGTTACCTTTTTTCATATGAAGGATTTGAACTTTTATTTCTGAAAATTTAATTTATTGATAAACCTCTTTAACTGAAACCAGAAAATGTAAGTTTCAGTAGAATCAGTTCATGTATAATTAATTTGTTCACAACATAAAAAGCATTAAACAATTATTTTCATTGAAACATTGAAAATATATTTTTTTCATTTGAAATTGCATTTCTATACATTTAATTTATCAATGACTTTTAACACTAATTCCAGAAACATTCAAAATATATGTATATACTAATTATTCATTTCGCAACATAAAAATCAATAAACAGTTATTTTAATAAAAACATTCGAATAATTTTTACCTAATATTTTTCTGAAAATTTGAATTAATTTTTAATTGGTTAATTTACCTTTTATACTAATTCCATAGAGAAGTAAAAACTATGTAAATATAATATTGAAAGCAGAATTCAGATACTTATTTCACAACATCAAAAAATTTACAAAAATTATACAATTGGAATAGAGGTATTTTAAAAATAATTAATCTTTTATCATAAAAGTTATAGTCAATATTCAATTACATAGCCTTTAATTAAATAATCAATTTGTGTACTTAATTTAAACAAATTAAAATGTAATCTTTATGTAATTTAATATTGGAAAAAAATTCATCAGCTAATAATAATTAATCAGTCGGTTTAAAAAATAATTAGCATTAAACTAACTTTCATTTAAACATTAAAATAATGTTTACATTTTATTTTTTGAAAATTTGAATTATTAATAACCTTTTAAACAAATTCCAACAAAACCTAAAACGTATGTATACATAACTTTGAAAAGTTAATTCAGATACTCATTCCACAACACCAAAAACATTTAAAGAATTATGTAACTGGAATAGTGGTATTTTAAATATAAATAAACTTCTATTACACAAATTATAGCCAGTATACCATTACATAACCTTAAAATAAATAATAGATTTCTGTAACTTATTAGAGAAAAATTGAAATTCATTCTTTATGTAATTTAATATTATGAAAAAAATTAAACAACTAATAATTAATTAATCAGTTCACAAAATAGGAAGCATTCGACTATAATTTTTATTAAAACATTTAAATAATTTTTACTTAACTCAATTTCTTCTAATTTGATCTTTGAGTTCTGAAAATTCAATTTATTAATAACCTTTCAAAACTAATTCCACAAAAAATTAAAATAATTGTACATATTAATTAATCATTTCACAACATAAAAAGCAATAAACAGTTCTTTGATATTTATAAATATCTAAGGATTTTTTATCGGACATTACATTTTCCAACAGTGGATAACCAACAATAGATAATCGCAAAATTACGAAAAATGTCGCTATCAAAATTGGCAGCTCTGCGACTGTCTCGCAGTTGTTTTAAGTTAAAGGTTGTGTTTGTTTATTTTGATTCGTGACGTTTCTAAATTCAAGTTATTGTAAATAATAAACCAAGCAAATAGTGTAAATTATTTTTCATTAAAAATCACATAATGTTTAGTTGTGTTTTAAAGAGTCTTTCGGAAAAGATATAATTTTTGGGACGAAGGTATGTAAAAATTCTGCTTTTTTCTGTCATCGCAAGTCAGGTTAAACAGAAGGAAGATTAAACATCTCGTACCAATCGTACCGATTTCACGGAATATCATAGGTAAGAAAAATGTCAATAATTTAAACTTTTGTGATTTTTGTAAAATAATCATGGTTTAAAGTATTACTTACTCAATAAACTGACTTTAATTGTAAGTATACTAATGATAAATTATAATTATCGAGAATTGAGTATTTTATCATGCCCAGGAGCAATAGCATAAACGATTATCTATTGATTGATAGAGGTGTCGAAATAGTACTCTTGACCAAGTCTAATAAAAATGTTTAATACAACTAATTGATTAATTTCGTGATATTTTTTTCTATAAGAATACTCAATTGAATATGTAAGCTTTATTTAAAAACGATAACCTTTCTTTATTTTACAAATTATAGCCAATAATAAATTCCATAACTTTAAAGTAAATAATCAATTTATGTACTTAATTGAAACAAATTGAAATTAAATCTTTATGTAATTCAATATTGTGAAAAAAATGTTTAAGATAATAATTAATCAATCAGTTTAAAAAATAAAAAGCATTAAACTATGAGTTTCATTAAAACATTCAATTAAATTTTACTTTTTATTTTTTTAACTTTTTACTTTCATTTCTAAAAACTTTATTTATTTGTAACCTTTTAAAATAATTTTAGACAAAATAAAATATATTTACATATATTTTGAAAACTAAACTCAGATACTCATTTTTTAAATTAAGCTCATTTGTAAAATGATGTAATTCTAATAAGGGTATTATAAATATAGATAAATTTTTATTGTACAAATTATATCCAATATTCAATTATATAAGCTTCAAGTAAATTTTCTATTCATGTTACTTAATTTAGAAAAAAATATAATCTTCATTTAATTAATTATCGTTTAAAAAAATAATCAGCTAATAGTTAATTAAGCATTTCACAAAACAAGAATCCTTGACCTATAATTTTTTATTAAATCATACAAATAATTTTTACATTATATTCTTCTTTAAAACTGAAATGGCATTGCTATACATTTAATTTAATAATAACCTTTCAAAATAATTCAAACATAATAAAAATATGTGTACATATAATTTTCAAAATTCATTTAGAATACTTGTTTAACAACATCACAGACATTTAAAATGATTATGTAATTGTAATAGAGGTATTTTAAAGAAAAATCAAACTTTTATTATAAGAATAATAGCCCATTTTTTCTTTGGTTCTTTTCCAATTAATAAAAAGACGTTATCTCCAGTTTTAAGAGATCATCAAAGATCAAAAATCAAAGATAAAAAATCTTTAAACAGATTTGATGATCAGGGTGGGGTAAATTTTAACAAATCTTTTTTCCCCCTCGAAAATAAAAAGTTTTTATTCCAGACATTTTTTCCGTAGGATGCGTATTTTTTGAGATATTTCGTTGTCTCAAGTTAAAAAAAACACCCTGTATAAAGTGTTCAACTTCTAATACTTACTTAAAAAGTACTACATATTTTGTAATGTTATTAGTACCTTATTTATTCATAAATAATTTATTTAAGTGCTATAATTGCTTTAATTTGTATTATTCAATAATGGGTACACTTACTAATTTCAGAGAATTTTCCTCGTAATCCAGATATTGTATTTTAAAATATCGCATATTTAAAGAGAAAAGGGGAAAAATGGGAAGTTTTTTGAGAATATGGAAAAAAAGGGGAATTTCAAGAAAAAAGGGGAAGAATATGCACCCTGAAGTAAATTAAAATAATATAAAGCTATAAAAAGGGAGAATATTGTGTAATATTTATCAACTACGCATGTAAGAAAATTAATGAATGATAAAAGTAAAAAAAATAGTTGTGAATTCGAAGTGTGTAAGGGTGATTGCTCAAAATTTGACCACTTTAAAATTAAATCCCACTCATTTACCACTTTTCCTTCGAATAATATCTTTTTTCTAAAATTATAATAATTTTCCTATAATAAATTTCATATCATTTTTTCGCGATCATAGGAAAAATCACCGGAACATAATCATAAAAAAATAGTTATAGAAATCAACCGTATTGAAATAAATATTCCAAAAATTATAAGATACTCATAGCTTCTAGGTTTCATTACATCCACAATCTAAATGAAGCTTGTTCCAAATATGTAAATTTTATGTACTTTTGTGCGAGTATACTTCAAAATAAATTAATAATTATATTCCAATAATTTTTCTTATAATCGCGAAAAAATTATAGGAAAATCATAGCTAGGCCTATAATGATTTTCCTATAATACTATTTCATTTGGTTTTTACATTTAATTTTTAGCACATAATAAGCACCTATCGTTGAATTTGTTAAAGGAATTTATAAGTTCCTTTAAAATCCGTAATTGAGACAGTATTGACAAAAAATGGATTAAAGACGAACTTTTTAATTCCGTATCACACTTTCATTTTTAACTATTCTTTATTTATGGATCCTATTTTTTATTTATTATTACTACTACACTTTAAATTTATTTCAGATTTTTATATTTATTTCTGGAATCGATTACACTACAATTTATAAAATATTTATATATATTTGTTTATAATAAATATATGTATTTTGTTTATTTTATTCTTTTTCAATCCTTATATTTTTTTAAACTGATTTCATGTTACAGATAAATTTTTTATTAAGGATTTTGAACACTTATTCCATTTTTTTTAGAACACGTATACTTGTTTATGCATTATTTTTCCATATCTTGGAAAGTTTGAACAGATTTTGCATATTTAAAATAATTTTTATATATCTGCGAGTAAATTATAAAAATTTCCAGGCCCTTTCTTGTTCAGAAAATATTCTTTTAATAATTATTTTATTATTTTGCCCTTATAACTAATGCATTTGTCAGCAAGAAGCGCAGCAGCGCCGCCAGCGGATTAGTTCACGACTGGCATCAAACTTTAGCCAGAGCTCCTATGCAAAATTCGGGTCGGTCGGAGAGGGCTGGCACTCCCTACTGAGGTAGAGTCAGGAGATTTACTACCGTCAGTGAATATGGCGATCGAATTACTTTTTGTGATCAGATCCTTGATTACAATATCGGGATTATATGAGTTTTTTAGAGAGTTACCTATGTCTGTAATGATAATCAGGTTGAGGGTAATTGATTCATATTTTTGTGTATACATTTTGTACTCGGCGCTTGTAAACAGTAAGTTTTCCGAATTACGGAGATCTCTGGTGCAGGAGCAAATAATACGCTGATTGAGTGAGAGACGGTGGTTCTGGTTGAGTAGCTTCTTTTCGAAGCGCTTAATTTTATGGGAAGTCGGAAGCTTAGTGTTTGAAGTTACTTTGTACAGGTAGCAGTAGCATAAAAACTTTGCTCGTTCTTGTATTTTTGAGAGTTTAGATTCGGCGAGGAGGACGTTAGTAGGCGTACTTTTCCGGAAGCCAAGGGCTAGTCTGATTGCAGAGAATTGGATTCTTTCGAGTTTCTTAATTAGTTTAATCTGTTTGGGAAAGTAAATGAAGCAGCCATAATCAAGATAAGAATGGACATAGCTTTTGTATAGGATTAGGAGAGTTTCAGGTTCGGCGCCCCACCATGTACCTCTTACAAATTTAAGAATATTTAGAGAACGTAGGGGTTTAGCTATCACAGTGTCGATGTGGTCTTTAAAATTGAGTTTGTAATTAAGAGTTAGACCTAAAAATCTTACAGATTCGCTGGAAGACAAGGTGATATTGTCGACGGTGAATTCAGAGAAGCCTGGTGGAATACTTTTGTGATTAAATTCCATGAAAATAGTTTTGCTTACGCAAAATTCAAGACCTAAATCCGAGAGTCTTTGCTGGACTTTATTTATAGCTTTTTCCAGAAGTTTGTTTCGCGGTTTGGTCTTTTGGCTGCAGTAAATTGCGATATCATCGGCAAACTGAGAGATATTAACGCTTTTGGGTAGACCGTCGACAATGCCGGCTACGTAGATGCAGTAGAGGAGAGCGCTTAAGACGCCGCCCTGTGGAACTTCTCGATTGACTGTCTTGGATGCAGAACCAGCCTCTGGTCACTTAATGCTTTAAAAATGAAGGAAGATAGTCGCATGTGGCGACTCATAGCGGTGTTTCGGATCCATAAGATAATAATAATATTTTTAAATTAACTTAAAAAGTAAATCATATTATAAGAAACCAAGAAATAATAAATAAAAATACATAAATGATTATTAAAATAATTATTTATGAATTTCTAATTATTTTTCTCTTGGTTTTAAATAAAATTGTGCTTTATAAAGAAATGACAGTAAAATGATAAGAGAATATTTTTAAGTTTAGAGTGGTATTTATTTTCAACTTTTAGCAACATATGCCCATCTATAAGAAAATGATGAGCTTTTGCTCAACGCGTTGATGGACAATCTAATACATAACACGTCTTTTTGTCACTTGCAATCTGTCGGGATTTCATGGTTAAATTTTATATCAAATGAATTTGCTGAAATTTACCGACATAACTGTCAAATTCAAAAATTAAAACAAAGGACGTAGCGAGGGAAAACCGCAACGCCGTCTAGCGGTGTCTCAGAGCAGGATCAGAATATGATACTTCAAGTTTGGCTATCTAGTGACCAGAGGCTGTGCAGAACCTAGAATTTCAGTGTGAACGACTCTTTCAGTCAACAGGAATTGAATAAATTTAATGAGGTTGGAGGGACAGCCAAAATTCGTCAGTTTTGCAATAAGTTTATCTAGTATCACTTTATCAAACGCACCACTTACGTCTAGGAATGCAACCAGGACAGTATTTTTATTTGCGAAAGCCTCTTCGGCAAATACAAGAAAGTTTGTAAGGTTGTCCGTGATCGATTGACCTTTACGAAAACCTGATTGACTACAAGGAAGTAGGTTGAAATATTCGATCCACCATTGCATTCTGTTTTTTAGCATAGTTTCAAAGAGTTTACACATGCACGATGTAAGAGCTATGGAGCGGACATTTTTCCCGTCAGATTTATTTATAAAATAGACAAACGTGTCCTTCCAGCTGGCCGGATAACATTCGGTCGAGAGCATTTCATTAAATTTATCGAGAAGTACAAGTTTGTATTTAAGGGGCAATTTTTGGATGGTATCGAAGTCGATACCATCCATTCCGGAAGAAGATTTGCCATTTTTGCTTTCAAGGGCAACATTAAACTCTGTAGAATTAAAAGGAGAGCTGAGAAAATCGTTTTCATCGCAAGCGGGCAGTTGGTTGGGGTCAGTAGCGCACCAAGGGAGGCAGATTTTTTCGAGTGCAATATCAATTTTTGTCTTGGTTTGAGGGTTTTCAGCTGAGTGGTTGGGTTTTACTATGGCCCATTTATTTTTTAGAATTTTGCAGGAATTCCATACGTAACTGTTGTTAGTTTTGAAATTAATATTGCTGGCGAAGGATCTGTAATTGGCTCTTCTTTTTCTTTTAAATAATTTAGTTGCTTGAGCGCAACTTTTTTCATAAGAAATAAAATCATCGAGCGTCTTGGAAAAGCGCCATCGTTTGAAAGTGGCTTGAAAGTGGAATTCGTTTAAACTTGTCGCATTCCGCGTCCCACCACTTAGCCGGGTTGCGAGGAATTTTATTACTTACGATTTTTTTCTTGGGCGAGTTGTTTACAATAGCCTCGGTTATAATTTCGGTGAAGATATTGTATTTTACGTTGGCTGGAGATATATCATATTCAGTAGTGAAAAGCTTACCGAAATTATTTTCGAAACTTGTGCAGACTTTGGCCCAGTCGGTTCTAACAGATTTTACTTTGAAGGACTTTTTACGATAGATACTTTTAGTAATAAGGGTGAGAGGGAGAGCCTTGGACACGAGTGGTGGTATTAGTGTTGTGTATAATAAGATTTGTTTTATTTAGACTTTCAAGTAATCTTTCACCATTAACGTCATTTTTTAGGCAATTCCAACCTTGGTGATGTGAGTTAAAGTCGCCCAAAAAAATAGTCGAACCATTTCTGTCACTCTTACTGAAGATCATGTCCCATTGAGCTTCTGAGAGAGTGCTACCTGGGGCTCGGTAACAAATAATTAGATTGAGAACAGGAGAAACATTCGTGATACGTACACCAGCAATCTCGACAGACGGGTCCGGCTTTTGAGGTCGCAAATTTCCGTGTAGGCTATGTTGTTGCGCAGTAAGATGAGAATACCGCCACCCACGGAGTGTGAACGATCTATGCGAAAAGTCTTGAATCCAGAGAAATGAAAGATTTTTATGTTGTCGGAGAGCCATGACTCAACACAGGCGAAAATGTCCGGATCTGGCAGAGATTTAATAAGGTCTTCCTGTTTGTTTACGATTCTTCTTGGGTTCCAAAATAAAAGTCTGAGAGCTCTAGGAGCGGAGGAATTTTGAGACATACTCGGAGGAGAGTTGCTATTACTAGTCAAGTTCGACATTTTTAGAGAGAGTAGATTCGAGTTGGGCCGAGTCGCTTCCTGTTTCAAATTTAGACTCAGAACCGCTGATGTTCATTTTTGAAAGTTTCTTTTTCAAACGAGTTAGGTGCCCTTTGAAAGTTTTGCTCGTGAAGTGACTGTGGACCTCGTCAATGTTACTGATAACATCGTCGACGTTCTTTGTGAATGAGAGGACTATTGGAAGAATGTCGCTTCAAGTGAAATAAAGTGAAGTTGTAATTTCATTGTTTTTGATAGTTTCGAGAACCGAAGCAAGGTGATCTTTGACGCTGATAGTTTTCGAAGAACTTTTAGGAGGGCCGGGCTTGAGTTTTTTTTTGCGGATGGCATCTGAGTAAATTCTCGAGATTAGTATCATCTGTAGTGGCAACTTCAGTGTTCAAAGTATCTTGTGGCGTGGTGATGATTTGATGCGAGGAGGTGTCAATCGATGATGTCGTAGAAGAAAGAGGAGGTCTTTTCTGAGCCGTGGACGGTGGAGTGAGCGGAGAGACATTTAAAGTTTGAGAATTTGGAGTGATGACAGCCGACGGTCCGGCTAGAGTAGTTGGCTGTGACGGGAGAGAAGGCAGACTCGGACATTGTTTGGCAGTGTGGCCGCTTTGTTTACAATCGAAGCAGCTCATCGAGTCAGTGCTCAAGTAAATCCAGTAAGTGGTATTGTCGTATATTTTTTGTATGGAATCTGGCAGTAGTTTGTCGTCATCTTCTTCAATATAAACTTGTCTCCTGAAAGACAATATGTGGGATCATTCGGGTTTGTTTATTCCTGCTCTTATGTAGCTAATGCTCGAAACTGGGTTGATTCCTCTGTTTTTGAGGGTTTGAATTAGGAAGTCATGCGGAATGACAGGACTTACATTGGAGATTACGACTCTTTTGTTTTTTCCGATGAGGGGTCTGATTTTGAGTTTTGTATTGTTGACAGTAATTATTTTGTCCGATCAATTTTCCGCTAGGCTAGCGTGATTTAGAAACACACATACTCTGTTGCCAGATATCTTGGATATAAACTTGATGTTGTTGGGTTCGGTGAGGATTTCAAGGCCGTCAATGTAGTCGTCAATTGTAGAACTTTCAATAGAGTTGGTGACGATGGCGTGATCCTTTTTCGGGAGAGAAGGTTGAGCTACGGTATTTGCATAACTGGTAGCTTGCTGTGAGGAGGAAGAAACATTGGGAGAAACTGCAGGCCTGACGGCGTTATCCAACGCCATTGCAGGAGATGGGGTCTGCATTTCAAACTGCAACCGCAGCTTGAGAGTGCATGCCGCGGTAGGCTGTGCAATGAATAGTTACGCCACTGCACTTGAATTTCACAGAAAACGCAGCACAAATCACACAGAGTTGGAAGAAATAGCCCAATCACAACACGAGTAAACTGCCGATAGAGCACGTAAATAAAACACGTCTGCTCGCTTCGGTGTCCCGTCTCGGGATCTAATGTATGATTATAAAATGTATGTGTGTTTACATTTACATATTCGCATATTAAATGCGAATACAGTGAGAGTCACGTATTTAAAAGTAGACAAGCACGTGGCTAATTTCAATGTGTATGTGCGTATATGTGATTTTGCGCTTAAATTGTTGTAAAGGCTCCCGCCTTTTAAGAAGCCGCTAACCAGTGTTTAATCTAAGAGAGTAGAAAATTACAAAAGTTGTTAAATCCATTAAAGTATGGACTTTGCCCAATTCAAAATAGATTTCGGCGTTGGAGATTCACAGATAGTTCTATCGAGTTCGTCGCTCTTCATGAAATTGGTACTATCTTCAGCTTTTTGTTCTTCCGGTATTGACAATTAAAGACCGCCATATGTATTCAGTAGTTTTCCGTAGCTCATGATTTAAAAAATGGACAAATGTGCTTCTCCTTCTAGCCAATTTTCTGCAGCTAATTCAGAATATTAGTCCCCGTCTGGAATGCGATTTAGTAGATCAATAAGATTGTTCGGGGAAGGTGTTTCAACAGCCCTTGTTATCAGACTCGTCAGCTGTCAGTGGAAAGCATATATGCCTGTGATCTGATAGGGATGTCTCAGGCGATACGTGCCAGCTCTTACTCTTCCATATTGTATTGTGCGCATTCGCATCACATCCGACAATCAGTGGCCATTCTTTCGATCTGCCGTACTTTACCAAACGTCTCCATTCCTCTGATGGCAGCGGGTTTAGAGAATCGAATGGCAGGTATGCTGAGCAAATCACCGTGGCCTGACGTCTTTCTACTCTTAGGTGCTCGATTTTAATCGCTACTAGGTCTTTAGTACAGAACCTAGATAAGCAAATATAATCGATGTCCCTTCTGCGTGCTTAAGATAGTTGAAGCAGATTTACAGTGTTCAAGATTAAATTGAGTGAACTTCAAATCCGAGGATTTTACGCTGTTCATTTAAGAATCAGCGTCTTCCATCGGTTGTTCCGAGGGCAGCTGCTCTTCCACTGTCCACGCGGTATCTTTTGGTTTTGAAAGTATCTTCATCTCGATTCTTCTCAATCCCAGATACGGTCTACAGTTGACTTTCTCGATGCTTTCGACCACTTAAGGGTCCGCACTCAAGACCAAATGGGTTATTACCGTGGCATATTTTTTGGCATCTATGATGTTCTACTCCTCCACTTCTGACGTGGGGTTCTGGACTGCCAACCTTTTGAGGATGGATGATGGTTCTTCGGATGTTCCAGGTATCATGTCATGTCCTAGACATTTCATCTGAGCAGATGACGTTAAGCTAGTTGTTTTTAAAACTGCAGTCCTTATACCTCGGGATAATGTCACCAGGTTTTACGCCGGCGACCCTGATATCGAGGGCTGCCTCAGTAGCCATTGCTTGTTCGGAGTAGAGCTTCTCTTGCGGGAATCCCCCAGGTACAATAGCCGATTTAAGGTGGCCTCCCTGTATTCAATAGGAGTGCTGCCATCAGAGCTGAAACTTTTAGGAGTCCCTGGTTGAGATTTAGCTTCATTTATGGGACTAAAGTCCCATTCCCAGCCGTACCTTATACCCAGTCCCTTGTCCATTTGAAGGTGATTTAACCCCTTCGTTGGTTTCCATCTTTCCGAGAGAAGAAGTGTTCATGGAGCGAGTCATTAAAGACTCTCCTCCAGATGTTTGTTTTATGCTTGATTTGTACTCGGCATTTATTTTGTTCCCACAGAGCCCTGCTTGTCGGTATAAGGCAATTCACACTGGGGGATGGCCCGTTATCATAGGACACCGTTTGAGTCACCATACCCTGGTAACATTCAGCCTTCGACATTCGCTGCTTAGTCGAATTCACGCTGATACTTCCATATTACTAATCACGAACTCCTACCCATCAATGATTGTCATCGGTGCGGCTTCCAGGTCGTTGCTACCCGCGGGAGTTCTTAGGAACACGTACAGAATTCTGTAGCAATTGAATAAAAATAGACTCATTACCGACTTCAACTAGAATTATCCTAGTTAAGAGTTTGATTCTCCCGTTCTTTGATTACGGATGCATTGCTTACGATGATATAACAGATGATCTGAATGGGAAGTTAGAACACGCATTAAATGCATGTATCCATTTTATAAACGGGTATTCTTGAATTCCGTTCTCTTCATTGTTGGGAAAGCCGTGGAAGCTACCAGAGTCCTACACGGTCCGAGTAATCGCCATTCATATGACATAACTGTGATTTGAATTGTATTTGACGACATCTGACACAAATATTGTAGAAGCGACAATATAAAGGAACGGGTTGGGCTGGGATAAGTTTGCCATGGGTCTGGCCGGGCTTGGTCTTAGCCTTTTGTTCCATAAACTGGCTTACCATAATTCCAGGCTCATGACCCGCGGGATGGCCTGAACTGGGTTAACTTCGCCCTTGTGGGACTCTGGAAGTTAAGGGCCATAAGGATACGTAAGATTTCTTGACCCCTCCCCCCCCCCCTCCCTTGTGGGGACTATTTACCTTAGAGTTTTTCTAAATAGCTTTGAATAGTTGGCTTAAACGCATGTCAGAGTACCATCGTATACCTGACGGCCTGGCGACCCTTTTCTATTGTATCGCGCTCCGCCTCGGGCCAAGTCTAGCCCGAAGCTCGTCGAGGCGCTGTGGTGCTCAACCGGAGGGTACCGTGTACGTTGCGATGATACCTTTAACATTTAAGTGGCTCTGTTCCACACCACCATTGAGGTCGAGACTAACACGCTGACACCCTAACGTTAACGCGTTACAATTTTTGGCTAACTATAATGCAAAGTACCGTACGTGTCAACTTTTTTAATTAGGAACTTCATGATAATTTCAGCAAAATGAATGGTTTTTTGAATAATTCTATTATTTTTTTATACAAATTTAAACAACAAATTCATTATTCTGCATCTGTGGATCGAAAATTCGTTTTTCTCGATGTCAACTTTTTTAATTAGTGCTAGAAGAGGAACCTTTTTCAATATTGCAAATATCAAATTTTTAAGAATCTTACAAGTAATAATTTGTTGGTTGCTATGGTATCCACTAAGTGTAATTGCTCGGGAGACGGAACTTTCTCAAAACACTGTGCGGGCTGTAATTTCCGATCTCCGAATGTTGCTCAGGGCATGGTTCGAAACACAATCTAAAATTGGGGGACCCGGAAAAACGGTAGAAATCGACGAAAGCGCCTTCGGAAAACGTAAATATAACCGTGGTAGAAAAAGGAAAACTAGGTGGGTGGTAGGAGGTGTTGATAGGGAATCAAAAAAATGTTTTTTCAAAGTAGGAAGCAATCGGGATGCTAACACGTTGCATGACATTATAAGAGAAAATGTTTTACCTGGCACGCATATTATAACGGACTGTTGGAAAGGGTATTGCACTTGTTTATTTTTACCCACATTAAATGCATGTCAGGTGAATTTT
>CAKNWT010249641.1:0-18279 GCA_932066315.1 Andricus coriarius | reverse complement strand
TGAACAAATATCTATTTTCACTACTGTAAAAAAAGCTTTACTTTGTTCTTTGTTCTTAAAGTTTTACATGTATCAAATTTATGTTATAATTGACAATTCGATGTTTGAGTTTTTCTTTGTTTAACAAACAAACAAAAATAAGCAATACGACACAGTAATTAATTATGAATGTACTGCACGAGATTTCACAGGTTACGTTAAAAGTGAGGTGAAATATTTGTCATTTTGACGCTTTGATTACATTTATTCTAAGAATCGAACATACCATAGTTAATGATCGATTTTAATGTTTTACATACCTTTAAGCTCGGGCTTATAACGAAATAATCCAACATGAATCACTTTTGTACACATAAAATGTATACGAGGTACATAAAACGTTGTTCGAGATAGATTTTTAACCTACCCGACGCGCGGCCTTTTTCGGAGTTGGTCAGCTGAATTTTTATCCACGCAGTCGAGCGTGACCGCGCTTAGAGTGGGGGTTCATGGCTTCTTGGAATTATACTCCCCTACAGCCCCGAAAACGGCCATTCTCGGAGCTTGGACTGTACTAAAAAAGAAATTATGTTTAGGCGCGAGCATTTTATTTAATGCGTTCGCTTACATTTTTCGGTAGTGGGAGCAAAACAAGTAGGGGAAGTCGCGATATCTGGTAGTGCGATAAGTGAGAGGGTACTGTATGTCAACTGCTTCGTCCACTGTGACATCAGCAAGGAGATGAGCCCAATGATTTTCGCTTAGGTAAGAGCATATATCTGGGATACTTTACTGCATGAAATTTAGTTCACAGATATGCAATTTAGACTCAGAGACTAGAATAACAGCAGGCTTGCATTTCAGTTCGAGCGACAAGGGCGGATGATAATTATCTACTGGTAGTAGGGGATCAATGGCCACCTTGGGGGACACAGAGCTGGAATTTGTTAATATTACGTCAATTATTGATCCGTGTTGATTTTTGTTACCATTTACTTGCATCAAATTTAAATAATCAAAAGAATCAGAAACCGAGTTTGCAATATTAACGTACGACTGTATGGTCCCGTCCCTCGGAGTACAGCAGGGCCCATGATCAAGGTCTGTGTTTCAGTCTGCATAGGGCTTTTTTAGGTCACCAAGAACTATGACAGTGTCATTATAGTTTTATGCACGTTTTCAGGAATAATGCATGAGAAAATTTCACTTGTCAAGGACGAAGGATTTTTGTTTACAAGAGAGGCGCTGTCCTGAGAAGAGGCATGCTCGGGAAGACCGAAAAGGATTAGATTTTTTCTCCTAAGGATTCTTTGTTCACATTCGACAATACAATTTCGTGCAATGCATTTATCGTCCAAGTTTTGATTGTGCAATTGTTATAACTGAAGTTTATTTGTCGTACCTTCAACTGCTTCCACTCTGTTGGATAATTCGTCGATCCTTTTCTCTGTAGTCTCAGTTCTCTCAATAGCATTGTTAAATTTAGTCGAAAGATTATCAATCTTAGAAATGAGGCTGCCAACAAATGATAAGACATTTTCCAGTCGAAGATTTACTGTAGCGAAAGCATTGTTTATCACGCGTTTGATTTCTTGAACGGTGAGGCTTGGTGTCTCCGAAATTGTAGGTGTACTAGGGCGCTGTACACGACACTTGGCGAGGGCACAGTTTTCGAGAACTCTTATACGAACTGCATAAGACTGATGATAGGGAGTCTTACACTCCGCGAAGAAAACTCCCTAGTAGCAAGATAACTGCAGACTGGCGTCAGCTGGGCGACAGAAAAAGAAGAATCTGCTTGCAGCCTGGCGACCGGCTGGTTCCGCTTTGGCGTGCTGTTCTGGTGCCAGAGTATGGTATAGCAGATCCTGGCCCAGACTGGTCATGATACACCCCAGACAGAATTAAAATAACGTAAAATGGTATTAAATAGGTTCCTGTAATAGTTTTACGCTATATTTCAGCCCTTTCTGTGAGAATATACTGCGGAGACATCACTACATTTTAGGCGAGACACACTGACATATTACAAACATAACCCCATGTTTTATAAGCTTATTGCATGTTCGGAGATTCTTAAGAATCGTTCAGATTTTCAATTTCATTAATTAATTTCTACATTAATTACTAGTGTTTAAACTAAATACCAGAATCTGGTTCCCTTATTCACCAGATTCTGTTTATCGTCTGGTCTGATCATTTCTCCCGCCAGTCTGGTCGACTAGAGGGAGCAGATGCTGAGTCAGACTCTGGCCTCTGTCAGACAAGCCAGACGTTGCTACTAGGGCTGCATCTACAAAAAATCCCTTGCATCCACGGCAGATGATATCAGATTTAGCCTTGGTTTGCTTGGAGTTCTTGATTGCGTTCGAACTCATGACGTAGGGGAACGAAAAGCACGACTGTAGAAAGGTGGACAGTCCAAGCTCACGAACACTTTGAGGTTAAGTCAGTTTGACAAAAAAACAAAAAACATGAAATCCGGGCACCACACAGATCAGGGATAACAATTTGATAATAGCAGCAGGCTCAGTGCATTTGCTGAGAACTCAAATCTATTTGAACATCTCGTCAAGTTAGTATAAAAGTAAAAAGTGCAATGAGCACACGCGACAGGACAGAACCTATCGATGGCCTGGATTTATTGCCGGAAAGCTTTCGATTCAACCTCTCATGGACTTATCATCTGTCTGTAGGAAAGTTTAAAGGTTCATTCGCATATCCTGAGGTACATAGAGAGATTGATGCCACTTTGGAAAACCAGATTTACTATATCATCTGGAAAACATCGAGTGACAACTAACAACGTCACCTTTCAGGGAGGTGTCTTTCAAGGCGACACTATGAGCCCTCTCCTCTTTTGCCTCACATTATTGCCACTATCTCACGCACTTCGCCATTCCGAAGGGTACTTCTGCGGCAAATTTCAGCGAACAGTTCCTCGACAAAAGGATACACGGCATATTCCACAGAAATGTGAAAGATTAGTCAATGTCTTATGAGCTAACGTTTGATTTCCTCAAATTACCCGGATTGAAGTCGGGCACGGAGGGTTTCATTTTGGCGGGTCAAGATGGTGTCATTTCCACTTTAGCATACCGTCGCCACATTTTAAGCCTAGACATTCGAGATGATAGCTGCAAAGCTTGCCATGCATACCCCGAGCACCTAGGACGCATACTATCTAGTTGTCCAACTCATGCGGGAAGGACGTACATCTAAAGGCACAATGCGGCATTAAGAGAGCTTTATTACAATCTCGGTTACACTTACGTCATTAGCCCTGATGCCGTTCCGCCAAACGCTCCTAGGGAAAGGCAGTCGTCGAAAATGTTCGTTAACGAATTTTTGGCACCAGCCAACCAGAACATCACAGCACAAAAGAATTAAAAGAAAGAGAGGTATAAAGACCTTACAAGGGAGTTGCGATGGTTACACCTAGAATATTCCTAGAATATTCTCCTGATCATCAGTGCTCTTAGAAATGCCAAGCTTTCACTGTTTAATAGCCTGAAAAGCATCCCTGCGTGTCAACGAAATGCGAAGACACTTGCTGGGAAAATGCAGTAGGCTGTCGTCCTAGGCCGCTCCGTGTCCTCAGCGTGCACGAGACTTTTGCCGGATCGTCGTATTGAGTCCATCGCAGACTGTAACCACCTATCTTACTGTCATGAGACCTGCTTACAGCTGAGATGTTACCGCGATTTCACAGGGAGCGGGTGCAATTGTGTAGAATTGCACCCGCTCCCGGTTAATACCCGCGGTTGTCCTCATGACAAACTTTTATCTGTATGTAGTAAGGTGATTCGAAAATAAATTTGGTTAGAAAATTGAAACTGGCTAGTCTTGATAAGTTTGCTACGTCACAATTAGGCATTTTTACTTAACCTTCGGTCCCTACACCTATCTTTTCGATCGAGATCCCTACACTGGGTCAATTTGACCTTCGCACTTTTTGATCGCGTACCATTTTATACCAATACGTCCGATTGAATAGAAAAAATTCTCAGATATACTATAACTAATGCAAAATGCATTGGTGTATTCAAAAAATAATTTTATAATAATTTGCATATAAAAAAAATTCCCGAAATTTTGTTGTTGTTGTTGAAAAAACATGTTTTACTGAAAAATTCATAACTTTTTTAATTTTCATGATATTTAGCTGAAAATTGAGGTGTACGTTGTCAAGATAAAGTAGAATTGGAAAAAATAGTTTATATATGAAGCCTTTAAAAAAGCTAATTATTTTGCAAAGTGAACGAGGTCATTTTTCGGGTAATGAAAATAGTGTATTTCTGGGTAAAAATTGTCAGAAAAACTTTACTATTTACATTAAAACATACATTTTCTACACGCATACATAAGGTCTTCTTAAAATTCTAAAATATACATGTTTTTTATACATAAGTTCGATAATGTTTTTTGCTGCCCGTTATCGGGCAGCAACTCTTTCTGGATTGTTGTTCGTAAATTATACGACATTTTGCCGTATAATAACACTCACAAACGTATATATACTCACATAACACTATACCATTCTGAATTTATTATTTTCAAAGGCTTTGTCAAATGTAAATTGATTTACACTATCAGGCAAATAGTACTCAAATCAACGGATCCCACACACCTGGGTCAATGTGACCCATGCGCTGTTTCGAACGACACTGAGCGTGCGACTGCGCGCTGTACCGTGGCGGGGATGCATAGAATGTATGGTCAGAACATCAAACTATAGTTGGAAGATGGCGGGCGCGCCAATTTACGAACTCCCTCTAAGGTATACACAACCAAAGTTGATGCATGGGTCAATTTGACCCAGAAGTGGGACCGAGGGTTAATCGCCAGCTAACTTCACTTCCTTGAGTGCTGAGGGGAAAACAATGACATGGTATTCGGTCCATTTTGTCCCATTTTGCTAATATATTCGTCAAAACTAATTTTTTTCTATATAAGTTTATTTGAAAAATAGTTTTTCTTAAACTATTTAATGAAATAATAAAATGATAATAATTATTATTCATTACGAAGTTATTACAAAAATAAAGTTTTGACCCATACATTTGGTGCAATGTTTTCCCCTCAGCACTCAACGAAGTGAGGTTAACTGGTCGTTGAAGTGAAAATATCGAATAAGGTCAATAATTGCAAGTGACTTCTTACATGTTTTTTAGCAGTCAGAAAGGAATTTACTATTTTCGGGGAAAAAATTGACATTTTTGAATATATTAAAAAATGGTTCAAGATATCCAAAAATATTTCTGGGCAACTTTTTGTAGAAATCTTCAAGGATACAAAACAAGGATACTTTTCTTTTGGTCATTTTGCCGCTTATTTATCGTATATCTTTTGGTAAACACCAAACAAATTATTTTCGGATAAGCTACCGCTATTTATTTGTAAATTTTTAAGCCTGTTGAAATATTGTTGTGGATTTTGAAAGTTAATAATCGTTTCACAAGAACACATAATTGTACCCAGTTTCTGATTTAGACCATTTCGGTTATACCGATACTGTTTAAATAGATAAATAATGGCTTGATTGTGAAAATTGAATCTCATTATTGGTTTGATATTAGTTCACCTATTAAATATTAAAAAAGATTACAAGTGTCATGATTGTAACGATTTTCATTCTCACGTCAAATGTGACTCTTGCACTCTCCTTGCACAAGGAATAAATAAATATTTTACGATTTGCATTAAAATATATGCTGAAATATTTCCAAGTATTCTGAAGTATCACCTAATATTTCAAAGTATTCTCAAATATTCCCACGTATTCCCTCACATTGCCAAATATTTTCTCATATTTTTATATATTCTAAGTAATCCTTGTATTCCCAGTTACTCCCAAGTCTTTCGATGTATTCTCAAGTATTCCGAAGTATTCTTTGAGAATTTATTCCTCATACCCGTGACCTGAGAGTTGTCCACCCCTCGTTCTACAAGAAAGTTCTATATGGTCATAAAGTCATTAAGTCGTGAAACAAATTAGTTTATTAACATTTTTACAATGAATCGTACATGTATTCGCAATCAGATAAATTATAATTAATTTGACAGTTCGATTACATCTACTCACCCACTCGTTTATTAAGTTATGTTATATAACTACCATTATCCTTATAATTAATTATGGCTACTAAAATAATATTCAACCTTACGATATGCACTATCATGTGATGGATAAGTGTGTTCATTTAATCTCTCTTGCGACGTTTCGACTTTCCTGCAGGACTATATAATTATAGACGTACATACATGTTCATGCATGTGCAAATCTTTACTCTCGACTCAAACACAACTTGTTGGTACAATGCAATTCTTTTAACTTGTCATTAGAAAATATGTATTTTGTATTTGATTCATTTTTTCTTATGATTATTGTAGATGGAGCGTAGCATACAATATACGATGAAAGCGTGGTAAAGCATAAAGCCTGAGTACATTTTTGTATTCAGGGTATACTCTGGAGCATACATTAGGGTGGTCGAAAATCGCCCAATTTGAAAAGTGCAATGTGCTTGTGGAAGTTTTTGTTTCTTTAAAAAAACCCTAGAAAAATGGTATCCAACCGAATGAAATCTTGCATTCCCTCATCGAGTTCAAAGGCTTGTAGATAGTCTGGATACGAATTAATTGGTACCATATGAATTATTTTCATGTTTATTTAGTAGATTCTGATTTATCCTTGAATCAAAATTAAAATAAATTAAAATAACTAAAAAAAATTACAAGGCAGCAATTAATTCGTATCGAAACTATCTGTAGTCTAGGTACATTAAAGTGATAATTATTAGATGAAAAAGTAAATTATATAAAACAATGTATGTATTTAAAAATTCGTTTCTATAAAATTATTCAACACCACTAAATTTTCATGAAAGCAACGAATATATCTAGAATTTAAACTTTGAGCTCGATCAGGGAGTGGAAGATTTCCTTCGGTCTGACTAAATTTTGTTACGGATTTTTTTTTCATAAACGAATAACACTATTTTCACACGCACTTGACGATTTTTTGACCGAATGACAGAATCGTTACAGAATCGTTTTGTCACAAAATATGTTGTTTTTAAGAGACTTTAGGCGATTTCATCGATTTGATGAAAAATTTTTATTGCCAAAGTTATGAGTATTTGAACTTTTAAAGAGAGTTTGAAAGCTAGTGACGTAGTTTATCAAGAATTTGTTCTAAAGTATTTCTCTGTGTTTAGGAATTCGCCCAAAAATTTAAAAAATTGACAAAATGGCCCGCGTTTTGAAGAAGGTATAATTTAGTTTCTTTTAGTAAAAATAACAATTTCTGTTTGGTACAAAATCGAGAGACGATACAAAAAAGTCAAAGGAGCAAAGTTTTTCTTCTCAAAAAGTTATAAAAAAGTTTGTTAACGCTTTTCTCTATCTTGCGTTTTTAATAAATTTTCGCTAAAATTAGTGTGTAAATCTACAAGTTGAAAAAATTTCTTTATAAAATTTTTGTGTTAAAAAAAAATTATAGCCGATTTTAATCACATTTTAGCGAAAATTTTGAAAAAAAACGCGAGATAGAGAAAAGCGTCAAGAGACTTTTTTTGGTAACTTTATGAGAGGAACAATTTCTTCTTTTTCATATATTGTCCCTATTTTGAAAGAAAAATATTTTTTTTCTTAAATAGAAATTAAATTTTCTCTTCAAGATACGGGCCCAAGATATAATTGTATAGGGTATATTCACCATATTCGTACCAACTTGAAAAAAATTATGAGAAAAAAAACTCCGGCCTTTATGAGAAAAATTAGTTTTTTCAGAAAAATTGTAGCCATTTTGTCAATTTTGAACATTTTAAACATTTTCCGAGAACGAATCACTTTAAAAAATTTTACAAATTTTTAATAAACAACGTCAATAGCTTTAAGACGCACTTTAAAAGTTAAAATACTCATAACTTTAACAACAAAATTTTTTCATGAAGTCGTTGAATTACGTTTCGTCTAAACTCCCTTGAAGAACGACATATTTTGTGACAAAAAGATTTTGTAACTGGAGCATGCACAATACACAATTTTATTATTTTGAAATTGAGCTTTAATTTTTGGACGCTGAAGTTCAAAATTGATGCAAATTTGGAATAATGTAGTTTTTAAATGATTTGAAAATTTCAGAGTGTACATTTGAAGTGACTAAATTCATGAATTAGTTCAAATTTCTCTTTGATTATTTAATGATTAGTGATTCCAAATCGATCCTAATTTAAAACTCTTTATTTTTGTAATATTTCCAGAAAGTCTCACGTTAGTTATATTGCACAAACAGGTAATGATGAATTTTGATCAAAATTTCATTTTTCAATTGTTCCAAAATTAAAGTGACTAAATCCTGGAGTCTTTCAAAATTTGGGCTCAAATTTTCTGGAACTTTCATTATAATTTTAAATTATTTGGAAGTCTTCAATCTAAAATAGGTAAAAGTTGAAACACTATTTTTGACTCTTTTGATTCTTTTGAAATTAAGGTTGTTTTATTCGCGCCAAAAATCAGATCTCTAAAAATACAGTCCGTCCATGATTTTAAGAATAAAAGTAATATTACTGATGTCATTTAAAAAAATCCATATTTTTAGTGAAAATTTTTCAAAACTTGCATACAAAATTTATTTTAACAATGTTTTTTGCAATTAAATTTTTCCTTACTATTGCTTCTTATAAATTAAAAAAAAATTATTGAGTTTTACTAAATGATGACTTATTTTTTCGGGGAAAACGTTCTCTAGAACTCTACTGTTTCCAATGTTTAAAGTAAATTCTTCGATGACTGTAATCGTTAAAACAACTAAAAAATAAGAAACCATTCAATTACAAAAACTATTGTTGAAATTATTAATTTTTTTCAAATTTGAAACTTTTTTCATAAGATATGTTTTTCAATATGTTTTTTCAATGTTTTTTCTTTCATAAGACGTGACTGGTAATATAATTTCAATATTTAGAATGATATAAAACTGTTTTTTCCAGAGACTTGATTTTTGGTGGTTCAAATCCTTTTCCATAATAAGAAAATTTAGAATCGGGAAGTCGCTTTGGAAAAAGAATATTTCCTAAAATAAATATCGGCCTGATCTTATACATTGAGGCTAATGTGAATATTATACAAAATATACTTTCAAGATCCATTCTGGGAATTCCATTAAATCCCAATTGTGGAGGAATACTTTATGCGTCAATAAAAACGTCAAAATTTGGGATGTCATATAGGTTCGTTGGCATGGAGAGAAATTTACAATCTATGCCAAGCGTTTGTGAAATTGAGGACATACGCGGATGTGCGATTGAGTAGGTAGGTATACATCATATACTATGTAGTTTTGCGCATTGGCCATGCATTGTGCACCATTGCCGGGGAAAGTTCATTTGCCGACAAACATAACTTCAATATCGAGACACCACTGCTCTGCACGACTTTGCCTGAACCTTCAACCTTCCAGATTCCTATTTTTTCATAAAAAAATGTTATTGAATTTTTATTAAAATTTATATAATTTCTTTTTATATTTCCTATAGTAAAGGCACGCTTTTTTAATGTTCATGTAGAATCCCTAAAGAAAGTTACTTATAGGTCTTTCAGAAATCCAGGATAGCCTCTCGCAACTCAGAAAACATTCCCAGCCATTTCCCGGGTTTTCTCCGACTCAAAAATTTTTCGCCTTTATTGACATTTTTAATTACGAATCTTCAAAAATAAACAATTCATATTTTAAGGTTTACAAAAAAGCATTTCAAAATTAATGAATTTAGTGTGGAATAATTTTAGAAATTTGATGCGATTAAAATAAAAAATTAAACATTCACAGCTGAACAATTGATAGTGATCTTTTTTATTTGTTTTATACAACAAAAATTATAAAACAAATGAATAATAGTCTGAATATTTCACAGTTTACGTTAAAATCATAAAGATTCAAAAGATCTAATAAAACTAAAAATAAGTGAAATTATTAGCAGAACTTGTTTTTCAACTTTTATACTTTTCCAAAACTTGGATATGAACGATGCCAACTTATATAATTCCCCGTATTTCTCACTAGCCAAACCATTCCACGAGATTTTTCAAATTTGTACAACATTTGAAACTCACGAAGTCACATAACTAATTCAAAGAGTTGCTTGTTTCAAAAACAAAAATTCCTTTGTTTCAAATAAATTTAAGTTTTATTGATATGATTTTTCAGTATTTTTCTGTTTGAACTATAAATTTTTACGCGTTCACAGCACAATAATAATTTATATTTAACATTTTCAAATCAATGGAATTTATTCAAAGTTAAGAAATTGAAATTCTACCATTTAACATTTGAAGAAATCTAAGTATTAGGACTTTCAATTTGAAATCGTATAATATTAAGCGATTGAAATTGGCTGATTTATACATTTTTAATATGTTTTAAAGTTGTACGACTTGTCGCGCTTTTAATTTTTAAATGCCTAGTTCTCGAGATTTTAACCTTAGTCACTAGACTGGAAATTTTTTCACAATAAAATTCTATAATTCAAAATAAAGGACAATAATGTAAGAACTGTATTTTTTGGTAAAAATCTTTAATTGTAATATTTTGTAAAAGTATTCGAACTTTTGAAAAAATGTATTTTTAAATATATTGTTCTTTGGTAACTTTTTACAATTTTTAACGATTAAAAGAAAGGACTGACTAGTGTTGCAGAATTTTCCATAAAACTAACAGTACAAGTATAGAGCTAGGGCTAGTATTACGAAATTTTCTATAACGTTAGCTGTGAAAAGGCTTAAAAGGAAATGGAGTTACGGCAGACAGTTTGCAAAAAAAAATTGAAAAAATCTACTATAGAAACTACAATTTTTGACTAAAACTCGGACACTTTTATAAATTTTTACAAGTAATCACACATTTTAAACAATTTTGATATAGTTGTACTCGAGGTAGAACTTTATTGTAATTATTGGAAATTAAGAGATTTTAAAATATGAAGCCTTTAAAAGTTAAAAATTAAACGACTTTACCACTGTAGTCTTAAATCTTCAACAATTTAAAAGTAGAGGTGGTTCAAACTGTAAAATTTTCCCTTGGAATCATAGCCATTTTAAAGAATTTCAAAACAAACTCGTTTAACCTCACATTGTTTCATAGAATAAGATAAAGTGAAATTTTCTTGTTGTGATAAGTTTTTCTACTAAAACTAAGAATTAAAGAATCTCTGATCATAAAATAAATTCACTGTTATTTCCCAATTTTTCCCCGGTCAGTGGCCACTCTGAAAATCTGATGAGGAAATAAATGTCTCTAAATGGTAATTTAATTATGAGTCGGTTGGTCAATGACATGCAAATGCAAGTCGGAAGACAGTAGTTTTAAGTGAATCCGAGGCACGTTTGGTTCTTCCTCGATCTCTAGAAGCATACAATTTACTTTTGCTCTCCACGACTCTCCATCGCTCTCACTTGCACTCTCGCATTTTTTTCTGGCTGGCATTACAAGCATGCACAAATACAAAACATTCAAATTTTCATTTTACTCATAACTCATTTGAATAATTCCCAATACCTTTATGTCAAAAGGTGTTTCTTAATTCGAACTATCTACCGTTACGGAATTTTGTAGCTCGTTTTATACTAACGTTACGGAAAATTCCGTAATACTAGTTCTAGTGCTATACTTGACCGGTTTATTTTACGAAAAATTCCGCTTCGATTGAACCAAACCAAAATAGAAAACATCAAGAAATTTTTAAATACATAAAATGGTTCAGAACAAATCCGGAATATAATAAAGCAGGACATAACTATGACATTAAACATAATTTTTTAAATGTCTACCCACTGGAATCCAGACTCGTAACAAACCACAAAAAATAGTATTGCCTCATCAAAACAGAAAGAATTCAATGGCTGATTGCAGTACCAGGTTTGTGCATTATTGGCTATTTCTCTACTAGAATTACAGGCAGCCTGATTACTAATAAACCAGCAATGTGAATCGGAAGAGTACATGGGATCGACCGTGCATTATGTACACAACCTGTGTCGCAATAATGTAACGATGGAATAAGATTATATAAGAAACGAGTTGTATATCTCCATTCCAGTTCCACCTACGATAATTGCAGGTGGTACCTGCCGTATTTGATCTCAGCGAGGGAATTCGCGCCAGTACACTTCTTTGATTCTTTGCCGATACTCACGTCGTATAATTAATATGATTACTTCTCTTATGGAATTGATTACACCCTCTATAGAAGGAGCTTCCTATTTCGTGTCGAAGGAAAGTGCTTATTTTTTCCTATGCAGGAAGTTCAATTTCGAAAAATCAGAATCTCTTGTCTCCAAAGTGATTTGTCCCTTAATTTCATTGCTCAAAGATAAAGAACTTCCTCATAAAATTATCAATGTTTTTTTTCTGGTGTACTATTTAGACATTTTACGAATCTCAATACTTACTTTTTAGAATTTATAATAATTCTTAATATTCTGAGGGCATGATTTTCGAATGGATAAATCACTTAAATAACTTGAATTTTTCAACTTTACAATTTAAAAATCTTCAGTTTCGAACGGCTTGATGTTTATAGATGCTTCCAAATTTGACTGCTATTAAATTTTGTAACTGCTCGAAATTAAAAATGCCTTTATCCTGGAGTAAGTTCAAATTTCAGATCTAGAAAATTCAGGAATTCATTTTTGAATAATTCTATATTTGAAGGAACTTTATTTCTCTATCATCACAGAATGTAACATTATTTATGTGACTCCGGTGCATAAACGCGTTTTATGCGACAGCGTAGAGTATCACTCTTCACGATCACTCTTCACATTATACTCCGCTATATCGTAATGTACAACATTACTATACTCTACGCTGTCGCAACAAAACTTGTAAATGCACCATCGTCACATAAAATAATATATGCGCCAATGCGCACAATTCGTGTCTTCACGCGACTCGCCTACAATGCTCGTAGGACTTATCTCGCATCGGCTTCGATCGTCCTGCCAGCGTTGCCGCTCGTCGCGAAAAGACCCTAATTATGCACCTTGGCACATGAACTACTATTAATGTTTCAATCCTTCCAGATTTCGACTTCATGTCATTTGAAATTTCATTGCCATTTAATTTTTTAAACTTTCGAAAAAAAGTCGTTCAATTATTATGGTATCATTCTAAATTTCTAGTTTTTTTTTAATGGTATTAACTTTATGCCTTGAAATTCTTTAATTTTTTAAATACTCCTAAATTTCAGACATTTAACTGTACACCTGAATCTAAGAATGCAAGGAATTGAAAATAATGAATACAATTAAAAAGGACTGGAAGGGATTCAAGGTGAGTTAAAAAACTCTAAGGGAATTAAAAAAAAATTACGGTGAATTCAAAAAATTCCAAAAAAAATTTTTAAAAATTCAAATAATTGAAAACAATTCTAAGAATTCGAAAGAATTGTAAAGAAATTGAAAGTGGATTAAAAAACTTCAAGTGAATTTGAAAGAATTGAAATGCATTCAAATGTATGAAACTTGATATTACCCCAAGAACAACAACGTATGGGTGGAATCCCACCCAAGCTCTGATTACACGAAGCTGCGCATGCGTGAATATTTCTTATCACCTTCTCCTTCCTGAATGCTGATGATCTTTCAGAATAATTCGATTGAGAAATATGATACCTACTTTTTTTTACAAAAATTGGTTTCCCACAAACGGAAAATTTTGTATACCGATTTGATTTTGATTTTGAAGAGTTTTTTCCCAGAAAAATTTTGTATTTGATTTTGTTAGTTCCTGAAAAATTTTGTTTCTAGTATTATTTGTTACCAAGAATTATTTTTCATAAAGATTTTCCTTGAAAAACAATATTTTATTACTCTGAAATAGATTCCCAACCATGTCTCCAGTTCCGAATTTCAAATTCATGACAAATAACAGGAAATATTAACTTGGGTTGAACCCACGCCACGTCGTTAGTAGTGTTCTGAAAGTTTAAGTTAATCTTGGGCTAGTATTATTTGTTACCAAGCATTATTTGTAATAAAAATTTGCATTGAAAAACAATATTTTATTACTATGAAATGGATTCCCAACCATCTCTACCGTTCAGAATTTCAAATTCATCACAAATAACCGGAAATATTAAAGTGGGCTGGATCCCACCCCACGTTGTTAGTAGTGTTCTGAAAGTTCACGTTGTTGTTCGTGGGTTAAATTGACTCTGTGCAGTAGGCGTTACTTTAGTTCCTCGGATTCAATAATACTCACTTGACAACATATAAATTAATTAAATTGGTTCAAGATGGTTCAAAATAATTCAACTATCTTGCTTTGAATGGGTTAAATTCTACTAACAATTATTAAAAATTACCTAATTCTTAGTGGAAATTAAATAATTATCAGTGAAAAGGCACTAATATTTAGGTAAATTGACTAATCTAATCAGTAAAACATGGTAGGTTGTGTTATTTGATAGACATTTTTTTTACCAATGTTTCATATAAATTTTCTACTTAAAATAAGTGAAATTTGGCTGAAAATTGGTTAAACACGACTGATTGTGATGGCTAGAATAGGCCGTCGATTTAACTGTACAACCGTTAAATTTGACTGATTGTTAGTTAAGTTTAGCTGATTCAGGTTTAGAAAAAAGGCGGCTCAAATGAATTTCAGATAATTTAAGAGAATTCAGAAAACCCTAAAAGAATTCAAATGTGTAAAGAAGAAATAAAAGAATTTAAAAGACTTGAAGGGAATTTGAAAGAATTTAAATTTTTTAAAAGGTATGAAACTTGATGATGTCAAATTTAATATGCGTAGCAGGCATTAATTTAATACTCAGAAATTAAGAATTCACTCGAATACATGGATGAATTTCTTCTAATTTATTCAAAAGAATTTAAAAGAATTCAAAAGAAATTAAGGAAATTCAAAAAGATCCGAAGTAATTTAAGAGAGTTTAGAAGACTTAAAATGAATTTAAAGAGTTACAAAATAAAGTTGTACACACTTAAATTCAACAATGGTTAGTTCCTCGATTTTAAAATTTTAGTTTTAAATTGGATATCGATTGAGCTCGGAAACCATTCGAAACTTAAAATGCTTAGATTCTGGACTCATTCAACATTATAAAAGGATTCATTTTTAAACAGTTACAAATATTTACAACTTGAATTTTCCAAAATTTCAGATATCAGTCTTCTATCCTTTTAAATTTCCATCAGACTAGGAAAGGAATTTATTGTCCTTGATTGGCTTTGATTGTCTCATATTACAGAGACAGATAAAAAACCGCTCCAACTGTTCGCAATTTGTTTAAGAGAAAGTCCTTCATCAGTTGAACAAAAATAGGAAATGTACTGTATCTTCTCAAGAGCCTATCGTTACTAACGTACATATTATACATTCTCTAATGAAGTAGCTTCATGTGAACACAAATCCATTTTAGTGTAGTACAAGTACTTCTTCAGAAATCTCATAGATAAATATCTCGAATAATTTGTAGCTTTTTTTATATGTAGAAGACTACATAGTACCAAGATAATAATTCCTTTATAAAATTTACGTTTAATAATCACATAAAAACCTACATATTGTAGCGATTTAACTAATCACGTTACAAGATGGGAATATTTTCTTTCATTTGATTTAATCACATCAATAAATTAGAATCAGCTATTGAACTGTGAGGATGCTATTAAAAATTAGGATCTTTTAATTCTGAACTCATTTCTGTTAGAGACTTGAAATAACTTGAAATTTACATTGTTTATTAATTTAGGGATTTCCGATTCTTCAATAATACGGAGATTTTATAATATTTGTTTTCAATATTTTGGTGTTTTAAAAAAGTTAATTCTAGTTTACAGAAATCCTTGACTTGAGTTTCTTTTCCTTATGTAGCTGGTCCAAAGACAGAGACCTTTAATCTTAATTTTAACTTAATTTTCCAAAAATTCCAAACTTGGAATTTAATATTTAGTTCTATTTTAGGATAAATTTAAATTAAAAAATCTATTTACTGTTTGTATATAATTTATTAGTATTTCATAATTACTTGAAAGCGTCAAGAGAAAAGTAAAAAAAAATGAATTCTTAATTAAATAATAATAAATTATCTGTAGACCTTTTTTCGTCACAGATGTGTCCGCGAAAATCAACTCCACTGCTTTCCGTCACTCTTGTAAGTCCTTTAGAAATACTATCCTTACCTATGCAATAAGATAGTGTCTATACATCCGGACACAAGCCACACCCCCTTGCCGTTTCCAGCTCCCCGTTCCCTTCTTCAGCACCCCCTTTCCCTTGCCGTATCCGTACGCTTAGACTCAACCATGTTAGAAACGTACATAAACGTACGGACTGTCCGGACGTTTATAATCGACCATAAAATAACAATTTATCGTAAAATACTGTACAGCACAAAAAATAATTTTTAATGGCACCCTCGGAATAATCCTGATCTAATCTATATTAATTATAATCCGCTGATGGGAAACGAGTTTCAGTCCCATTTTCATCCGTTATAGCGAAGACTGCTGACGGCAAATCACACGGGCGCTTGTCTACGTTGTATTCCACAATGGACACCGACCACCGGCGATTAATTAATCACGGATAGATTTTTCTGGCGAGAGCCTGTGAAAACATCTTTGAGTCTTCAGACATCCCAACAACGCAGCGACGGCGCGGCGTGAAACGTATCGCCGCTTTGCTACATGGCCGTACCGATGCGACGTGCGCGGGAGATATATGTCTTTTGAGAGTGAGAAGGAGAGAACTCGATTTCACCTTATTAATATCATCAACTCGTATAGCGATTTACATGACTTGGCGGAGGGCACCGCGTATAATGGAGGTCGCAGACCTCGAGAATCACGCGACACTTGGTGCCCTGGCATATGCGTTGACTCGTTGACTTCCAGCAAACTGGAGATTGTTCGATGAAGGCACCGCACCCACGTTCAAGGCCAAGACTTTCGAAACGATGTTCAGGTCTTCCTGAGATCCGGGAAAGCCTTGGACGCCACTTTGAAGTTCATTGGCGATGCCGGATTGATAGAGGAGATGTTGAATTTGTTTAGCTGGTGTTGATGATGATGCAGGTCTGGCTTGTCTGAATTGGGGGAACTGATTGTAGATGATGCTTTGAGGACTTCTTTGCTGGACGTTGTTGACACCAAAGGTGTTCCTCGCTGGTGATCTGGAATTGAAAAAAATTGGTGTTATGATAGATTTTTATAATGCAAGCCAGAAAGGGTACCGGAGGGTTATTTTGGTGTTGCGATAATGAATACTGCAGCACTGAAAAAATAGATAGTAGGGATAACCACTCAGATTGTAAAATAAGCCACTGCTACATTATTGGTTGACACAATAATTTTTCTGTTTGGTGTCACTACCCGATTCTGTTGAAGTAATAATGCGTAGTAACCCCAGCAAGAAACATGCATGCGCCAACCAATAACAGCGGTATCTTTTACAAACCAAGTAGTAGGACCTACTACCCATTTTTTCAGTAAAAAGAATGCTCATTATAATTCTTCAGGAGAATTTCAAGTACTGAATCGGATAGATTTTAAATGGTATGTGATTGCTTATTGAGACCGAATCAAAGACGAATCCACTTTGCATTCTTCAGTAAAAACATTTCTTTTAATCTCACAATAAGTAGCCTTGAGCACTAAGGGATACCACATTTTTATAAATTATTATATAATTTAGTTATCAACTGTACTGCCGTGCAAAAAAAGAAAACGATAACTACATTTATGACTTGATCAGATTTTTTAACGAGGAATTTTCAAAAATGTAGAACTGTTTTAGAGGGGTCTTCGTACAGAAGTGAACGGTTAGTATGCAGAATCTATCTTCCTAAAACCACTATTTGCCTGCGACATACATACATATCTTTATTAAGAAAAAATTAAAAACAAGTGACTTCTGAAGATGAACCTAAAGGTTCAATGATCAATTTTGAATGTTTCATTTCGACAATTTTTAATTTCAAGTGTCGCAAAAGTGTTTAGTTCTGTAGGTTTTAATTTTAACGTTTTGAAATCTTGAACTTTGAGTTAACAATAATAAATGATGAAATTGGATATTATTGAACTATTCTAAGCATTATAAATGCTAAAATACATATTCAAACTTGAACGCTTTAAACTTTGAGTAACGGAAATAGTACAATTGAGGGTCCGGATACAATAACGGGACGAGCGCTCGAAAACGCGAAAAAGTATTGTCCAAACGTCTTATGATTTCCAAATTTTAAAGTTAAAAAAATTAAATTAAAAAAATATGTG
>CAKNWT010249611.1:0-15439 GCA_932066315.1 Andricus coriarius | reverse complement strand
TTAACGTAGTCAATGAATTCGTTTGCCATGCCTCTCCATCTTCCTAGTGTCCTCGCTCTTTCGATGGATTTTTTACGACGTAATGCTGTGCCATAACGCTATCGGGGTATTTGAAACACAAGAAGTTGAGCAGTTCTTCCACTTCAATTTGTTATATAGGTGTGATTGTCGGGTCATTGAAATGGAATCGAAAAATACCTAATTGTCTTCTTAGCATCTCTTCCATAACTTTTGCCAGGATGGTAAGCCACTTCTTTTCGTCGTATTTTCTTCCACAGCTTTCCTCCTGCATTAGGTTTCTGAGTAACTCTTGGTATTGTATTCTTTGTTTTTCATTGGAAGTATTCCTCCATTAGTTCTTTATCCCATTCGAGGATAGGTCCAATTTCAGGTAGTGGATTGATTCCTTCTTCTTCCACTGATGGTTCACGCATTCTTCAAGTGGGTAACTTAATTCTATTTCTTTCTCCTCTAGGCGGCGATGCATCTGGTATCGTTCAACATGGTTGTTTGTGGATTAGATTTCGGATAATCCTTTTTCTGCGGTTTCAATTTCTTCATCTGAATCTCCGTTATTGTCTCCTGAAGATTTTTTCTAAGAGATCCGATTCTTGGACTGGAAAAGTCTTGATAGACAATCTTCGGCCTTATTTCCCTTTTAAATACTCGACTATATATTTATACTCTTCAAGCCTCAATCGCCATCTCAGGAGTTTTGAGGAAGGGTCCTTGGCATTGTGAGCCATTTCAATGCTTCATGGTCGGTTTGAATTATATATTTCCATCTTATAAATATTGTCGCCGTCTTTTTGTAGCCCATACTATAGCTCATAACTTCTTTTCGGATCTCGTATAATTTTGCTCAGTTTATTAAGTGTTCTGGATATAAAACAGCAAGGGTGACCTTTTTGGCTGAGCACTGCCCCGATGTCAACATTTTATGCATCTGTTGTTAAGGTGAAAGAGTCGCTGAAGTTACAGTATCAAAACGCGTGTGCTGAACATAATGATACTTTAAGAATGTAAATTGCTTTCCAACAGTTTGATGTATAATCAAAAATCATGTTCTTCTGGATCAAATTTGTAAGTAGTTTGGCCAAAGTAAAAAAATGTGTGACCATTTTAAAAGATATTTTTTCTGGTAGTCTTACCGGTTCCTTTTTTACAATTAAAATAAGGTAGTTTGATTTTAATATATATTTGCATTTGCATAGTCCATCCAAGATATTTTCTTGGTTTTCTATCCACACATCTTTATCTGTTTCTTCTGTTTGGATATAGCAGATTTTCATAACGTTCCTTTTAATGAAATATCCGTCATCGTATAACAACATCTTTTTACCTTTTAAATATAACCATTTATCTGATATATAGTATTTTTTATAGTTTTAAAAAAGGCCGTCCAATTATTCCTTCTTCAGGTAGAGGGAAGTTGTTAGGAACAATGTAGAATAAATTAATTTTCCCTAAATATTCAGTGTGTGTTGCTATATGGCTTTGGTGTTTATCATAGCCCATGTTGAAATTTTTTATCATTCTAAATGGTTTGCATTCGATTGGGAGATAGTCTTCCTGTATGAGATCAATAGATGAGCCGCAGTCCACCAATAGTCTGTATTCTAGTCCGTTTCTCTTTCCGGCGACTGATTGTAATCGTCCATGAACGTTATAGACTCTGCTTGTTCTAAATTTGTTTCTATTTGTTGCATTTCCTCCATCGAGAATACCTGATTGTTCAAACATTCCACGTGTTCCTCGCTGGTGCAGTGTACTTGAGGTGGCCTTGTGGCGTTCATACTCTGCCGAAAATTTTGTGTTTTCGTATAGCTTTGATTTGCCGAGTGTCCTACGATGACACATTTATGACATTTCATTTTCGTTCTGTCACTCAAAGGGACATTTTGATTAGAAACGTGGGGTGTTGTATTGGCTTGGGCTCTAGGTTATGGTGTTGGTCTAAATTGTTGTTTCGGTTGGTAATTTAATTTTGGTAAAGATTGGGACGCTTTATACAGTCGGTTTTTCTTTTTTTTTTCTTTGAACCAAGCTTCAGCTTCTAGGGCTTTCTGCAAAGCGTAATTTATTGTTTTAGGCTTCAAGGGCCCAACTTGGCTAGCAATTTCATCCCTTGGATTTATTTCATATTCTTTTACGGCTAATTTTTCCTCCATCTCGAGTGCTATTTCCCGTGCTTGAGCTGTATTCGGCCTGAAGGGCGTAGGTTAGCTCGGTGTAGGTACCTCGAAAATTTGAATGTATGTCTGTACGCTCACAGGGCCTTTCTTGACATTTTCGAGTCTAGCCCGGCATAATTTAACTGAGGTGGTTATTCCTAAATTAGAATGCAGTAAATTGTATAAATCCTCGTACTTATCGATAAAGATATGTCTAATCAATATTTTAGCGTTGCCAGTAATTTTTTCGGTCAATATATAGTCGAGTAATAAGTGGGAATTACTGCAACACAGTCCTGCTCGTTCTACGCTCTTTAGAAAACCGTGAATCCCCACGTTGTCGCTACCATTGACTATATTATCTGATATCCTGACATCAGCACGAGGTGCAGGTATCCGCTCTCCCGTTGGATGCTGCCTCAGCAGTTTCTCCTCGTCGAACGAGTCATCGCCTCATCCGTTCTCATGGTGTCGCGTACAGCACACTGTCTCGTCATCCATTCCTAACGCTTTTGTCGCTCGAGCTACCGCTGTTATCTCATTTCTTCACATACTGTTTTCCTGTTCAAGAATTCGTAGATTATTTTTAATGGATATTTTTTCTGTTTCCAATTGATTTAATTTTTTCAGAAATTGTTGCAATGGATCTATTTCCTTATTGTTGAGGTTTTTCCTGGAATTTCTTGGAGATGGATTTATTTGTATTTGTATTTGTATTTACTCATGAGAAGTTCCTAGGGCTAGATAGCCCTATAAGGAACAGGTGATACATGTTACAATTCAAACATAATAATATAAGTAAATAATAAAAGATGCACATAATTAGATGTGGTCTGTTACCAATAATACTGTAAGTGTACATACGCAAATATACATACTTAAGAGTAAATACATTCATGTGCAACTTTATTTATGTTTCAAACTCAAGGATTTAAGTGTTACCAATGTGTAATTTCAAGGGTAGGATTTGAAGTGTTGAATAAGTAACCAAAAAGGATTTTTCTAAAGTGAAATTGTGAAGGTGCATTCCTAATGCTTATAGGTAGTTTATACCAAACGCGAGCACCACGAATAACAAAAAACCTTTGCATTTTACGCGTGCGGTGTGGCTGAATATTTGTACTGTTTTCCTTTCACGGAGCTTAGAATGTGTTGGTTTGTTCTTTGTCAATAAAATGGAAGAGATTCAGAAAATAATGCGGAGCTTTATTACTGAATAGGCAATAATCAGGTTACCCATAAAAAATTTTCTTCTTTTGGTAACGTTAAAAAGTCCTGCTCTTTCTCTATACAGGGTAATATATTCACTTTTTGGGATATTGTAGATGAACCGAATGCAAGCATTAAGCGTACGTTCAAGCTTCGCATTCAGTTCAACAGTAATATCGTCACATAAAACGCAGCCGTAGTCAAAAAAAGAAAGAATGAGGCTTCTAATTAGGAGGATACGCGTTGGAGTAGGAAGTGATTCTTTATTCCTGTTAAGCTGTTGGAGAACTCTAAAGGTTTTCCTCGAGATATCACCAACTTGTTCATTCCACGTAAGAAAGCGATTAAGAATATAGCCTAAATCTTTCGCAGAATCCACAAAGGGGATGAGACGCCCATCGATCAAGAGAGGAGCGAAGGTTGCAATTGTTGCAAGTGAAGGAGAGGAAGAAGGTCCTATGATTATAGCCTTAGTTTTAGCAGGGTTAAGAGTGAGACCGTTTGTCAAGGCCTACTGCAGCATAAAATCAATATCCCCCTGTACCTTTTGAAGTAAACTCTTGAGAGTGGCAATAGGCCCGGAAAGGTAAAGCTTAAAGTCGTCAGCATATTTTTGATAGTTGCAGTGACGAAGTTCGCTACCAAGTTTAGAGGTACATATATTAAATAGAGTGGGTGCAAGCGTGGATCCCTGAGGGACACCACTCTTGACCTCCCCAAAATCAGAACGCTCGCCATTGCTAATTTGTACTCTTTCAGAAAGATTACTAAAGTAAGATTCAAACCATTTTTCAGCCATATTTGAGAGGTGAAGTGATTTGAGCCTAGTCAAAAGTAAATTATGGTTAACTGTATCAAACGCCTTAGAAAAGTAAAAAAAGACAACAACGGTGCATTAAATTGTTAGTTTCAATATGTACAGCAAGATGCTGATGGACAATGCGTTCGAAAGGTTTAGACAATGCACAGAGGATGGATATTGGGCGGACACCTTTGGGAGAGGTAGGGTTAGATATTTTAGGAACAGGGCAAATAATCACCTCTTTCCAGGTATCAGGAAAGATTCCAACCTGTAGAGATGCGTTATAGACATGTAAGAGAATAGGACAAATAAGTGGTATAGCTAAACGAATCATTTTAATTGAAATACCATCTGAGCCTTGAGCATTTGATTTTACCTCTAAGAGTTTTTTAATGGTAGAGCGAACTGCAGACGAGGAAGGAGTGTTGTTTGCAAGAAGTGTGGATTTTGTAGTGAAGGCTGTTAAAAGATCTGCGGGAGAAAAATTGTTATCAGAAGTCAAATTTTTTGGAGGAGTAAGTCCAAGTCGTCTCAAGAGAAACCAGATGTTTTCATTTTTATTCCTGCTTTTGATAGAATTTTAATTATATTGGTTGTATGAGTCTCTAATTTTGGTTTGAACTAAGTTTCTCAATTTACGAAATTCGGCTTGAATAATACTATTATTTGTTCTTTTAGCCAATATACGTTTTTTCTCTCTTTCTTTCATCTAGTCTTTGATATAAGATGTAATCCAATGGGTGGACTTCTTTTTGGCTTTGAGGGTATGAAGAGGCGCCAATTTGTCAAAAGCTAAAGATAATTATTTTGTTAGACAGATAACCTTTCTATTTATATATTTTTCAATATAATTTCTTTTCCAATCATAAGTAGAGAGATGCTCAAGAAACTCGGCTTTATTTATATTATTGAGATTGCGTAGAGACAGAGGAGATGTACTAGAGGAGGGATCAAAGGAGAACTGGCATTGAATGCTGATAAGGTCGTGGCTTGGGAGGAATGAGATTGAGTGTTGAGTAGAAGAAATTACCTTGTCTAGATCATCAACAATCATCATGTCAATCCATGAAATAGAATGGTCGGTGTGGTGCGTGGTATTACGTGGAACTATAGATAATCTGGCAGAAAAACACTATTGATTTTAAATAGTTAGTTAAATTGTTGGTGGCATTCAGATTTGTGTTTAGGTCACCAGAAGGTACAATGTTATCATAATTTGGTATAAGGTCAAAAATGTCAGTCTCAAGTTCCCTACAGTAGGAAGCATTAGGAGGTTTGTAAATCACACCCACCAATAGGGTAATTGACAGGATGACTCATTCCCGCCTGTACACCCCTTAAGCTGTCATGAATGTAGAGACAGACCCCACCCCCTCTTCTCTCATCTCTATCTCTGCGAAAAATTGTGTAATGATCAAGTGCTATGAGGCTAGATGGAATGTTACGCGTAAGCCAGGTCTCAGAAACGGCTATGATATGGTAGGAACAGGACATAAAATTATGTTTAAATTCGTGGTAATGAGCAGGCAAAGACTGAGCGTTAACGTGACAAATATTTAAAGTTTCCATTTTGATAGTGAAACGTAAAGTTCAAATATAGTTAAATATAGACGTGTCTGAAATACATTAACCAACAAAATCCAGTTCACATGATTACAATTGAAAACACGGAATAAGGCACTTGAAATGGTCAAAATTAAGAAAGCAATAAGCATTATAAAGTTAACATGACAAATATTTGAGATATCCATTAAAAATGTAAAATGGTAAGTTTCAAGTTGGAATTTACCTGAAATAATGGTAGCACATAGAAAAAGATATTACAAATAGAAGTAACATGATCAGTAACCAACAGAGCCCAAATTATGTAATTACAAATAGGGTTAAATAGTGTCCAATAGTTGCTGAAGTGACAGTGTAGATATAAATCTAGAAGAATTTTTAATGGTACTGAAGCAATATAGTCATGATTACTTTGAGTTAACATATGTTTTGGTACATAATAAATCCAAAAATCACAGTTATACTAACTGAGAAACCTTTGAGTTATTGAATACAAATTTACAATTGAAAAAATTATTAGATAAGCTTGATGAGTTAGAAATCGGTCTAATTGACTAGTTATATTATATTTACCGACATATATATTCAGGATGACACTAGGAAGTAGTAGCTACTATCTAAGTCCCTCGACGGTCTGCAGATTAGCCAGGTAAATTCGCGGAGATCCATTCTCTCTGCGACGAAAAATTTTTCCGCCAGCAATCCACAGGTGTTTGATTATTTTGTCTCTTCTGACACCCAGGGCAATGGCGTAGATTTTCCTGTTCAGAGGTGACAGGGCCTAACGTAGATAAGCAGAATATGTATCTTTGCTCGACCATTCGAGGTTTTCAGTAGAAAAATCTCTGAAAACCTTACGTCTCTCAACGAACTTATCTCGCACTTGTTGACTGCCGAGTTTTGCGACAATGATCGGGGGGTTAAAGGATTTTGTGAGTACAGGAGCCTTTATTATTCTATGAATTTCGACCACATCTTTTTTCGCAAAGGGAACGTCAACAGCCCTAGCTATCGAGTCGATGGTCGTCAAAAGGTCTTCATTGGGCTTCATAGGGAAATTGTGAATTTCCAAAGTCGTTTGAAGGGCCGCCTGCTCGCTTAAGTTCAGCGCATGCTCAAGTGTAGCAACTTGGAATAAGGATTGGCATCCTTTTTAATTTGAGTAATGTCGTCTTTTCCCTTTTCTGAGCCAGCTTTGAGTACATATATTCGATTCGAGTTCTCAGCAATGTTCGCTTTTATTGTTTCAATGGAAGTCAGGAGATTGTCATTAAAAGCTTGCTGCTTATTTTCAAATTCTGTGATCCTTGAGAGAATCTCCTAAGACTGCGCAAGCGCTTCCTTCTATCCTTCGAATACAGCATTTCTGATCAGGCAGCGAGAACAGGTTGGGTGGTGGTAGCCGTTGCGGCTGAGGGGGCAGGGGCGTGAGGGGAAGACGTACAGTCGGCGTTGCGAATATTAATTGCAGGTTTCCCAGACGAACAACCATCGACTGCCGTAGAGATGTCGCTGATGCTTTGCCCTTTGCATTTTATGCAGGGGAAATCTGCCTGACCCTTTTTGAGCTTATCAAAGTTTTTTTTTTGAGATGTTAAAATTCGCACAAGCCACACATCTTACACATGTAAGCACCTCAGGTCCTCCTCTGGAAATAACTTCCTTGCACTCCGGACACGCACCAAGAACATACAAAGTCACAACTTGCAAATTTTTATTGGAAAAAGAGCAAAGAAAAACACACGAAATTTCAAAACTCTAGCGAGCAGACAGTCGACACGTCCACTCAGACCACCGTTACCAATACGTTCATTTATTTATTTATTTTATTTTATTATAATGTCCGTAGATGTAGCTCTGCAGGATGATGTTCGTCGATGTAGTTCTGCGTGGTGCGATGATCATTGTTGGCAGAAGTGGCTTCTTTTTCTGAGGTTTAGCGCCGGATTGCGTAATCTAGTCTATCGACATTCGCAAATAATTAACTGTAGGTTTTCTTGTTGCTTCTGGTTTACGTAGAATAGAGTTGACTTAGTGTTAGTTCAACTGCTTATTTTACGAAAAGAACTTACTAACCATTTATCGAATTGACATCCGTAGATACCATCCGGAGTTCGTAGTTTCACTTTTTTCGGATTCCAGGTGATGATGATTCCCGCCGAGATGTGCCCGGGAAAAGCCGCTGAGCGCAGTGATGAGGCCATACGAGGCTCAGGTACACTGTTAGACATTTCTGTTGGAATTTTCAGAAACGCGTGACTGAAGCTTTATGCAGTAACCATTTCTCAATATTACTCAACAGGAACGGAAATTTCAGAAACGACAACTTCATAAAGTTTTAGTCACATGTTCCAGAAATGTCTGTTAGGAATTTTCAGATACAGTAACTTAAAATTTCGAATGTATGACCAAAACCCATTTTTTCTGATGAGAAATAATTTTTTTGCACATTAAATACACTGAGGTGTATGATATAACCTAGACACATACACACTCGATTGCATAAACTTTCTCCCATATTTTCTTACTATATTTATATTGTTTGGACAAATATAGACTGCTTATTTATTTAAAAATTACTAAATCAAACTTTTTGCACAAATTTTTCACTTTTTACGGGCTCAGCTGTATACTGTAAACAACACGATGAGCACACCGCCGTGTCAGCCGAAAGCCTTCGCAACTAGACGCTTCTCTATAGATGAACTTGTCGATAAAGCGCGAGGTCAGCGTCGCAACGTCTCGAAATTTTCACAGAAAGTCATTTTCAAACAAATAGACTGCATTTATATTGTCGAGATATCGGCACTCGAGGGCAGGTGCATGCAATCAAATAAAGTAAGACAAAATAATATTTAAAGTAGTTTTATTATAACTGATAAACACCCCGAACACTTAGCACTCTTAGGACTAACTATCTGAACTGAACTAGAGAAGTACACCCGACAGGCCCCACAGTCGGTCACACTGGAGGTGGGGGTGGGGGGCAATGGAAGTAAAAGAAGGGATGTATACCGGGCGTTCTCATATATTTCACACTCCCTCTCGACCGCATACATCCTGGTTGATCATTAATCAGGTCTCACCCTCTCCTTGGCATTCGCACCTTGTCTTATCTTATTTGCAACTATCTGAAAAGAAACAAATATATGTATATTAGTACATTATATTCAGAATTTTGTGTATTATTTCATGATGCAAATCTCGAGCAAGGATTTTTGTAAAAATGGCAGCGAGTTTCTCCCTAAATCGCACCCACCCAAACTGAATAAATTTCTTGGCGATACATTGCTTAACAAAATGTTCTTTGACCTCAATCATGTGTCTAATTTTATTCCCACCCTATGTCTCTGCTGTCGCTATAGCTGCCTTGTTGCCGCACCATAGTCTCATTGGAAGCAATTTTTCATGTTCATCAAGATAAAGTTTCAGGGAATTGTATGTTGACAATAATTCTTTTGCCGTGTCACACACAGCCACGTATTCCGCATCTCTGGTAGCTAATTTCACATACGTTTGTTTATGTGTACGCCAGTTTACAGCATCACCATAGAGCTGAATCAAAAATCCACCAGTAGTTATGGAATTCTTGCAATCAGCGAAGCTAACATCACTATAGCCAGTCAACTCATCAGATTGACCTTTATATACAAAACATAGATTTCTCGTAGCTTTCAAGTAACAAAAAACTCTTTTTATCATAGCCCAATGACTCTCCCTAGGGTCTATTTGGTGTCTACTCAGAACATTTACAGCATAAGCGATATCTGGCCTTGTCGCACCTGTCGAATAGAGTAAGCTCCCCATGGCTTCTCTGTATGGGACATTCTGAAAATTCTAGGTTTTTTTACATGTCTTTGTTTGGCTCGGTTTCTCTTAATTTTCGTTCGCGGTTTGCGACTTGAGATGTGACCATAGGTGTACACTTTGGATGTGAGTCTTCAAAAACAAATCTCGCCAAGATTTTATCAATATATTTTTCCTGACTCCATTTTATGGTTTTGTTTGCTCTGTCACGCCTTATACTAATTCCCAGGAATTCTTTGGGCTCGCCTAGCACTGTCATTTCAAAGACTTTCCTCAGTTTATCTAGTACTTCTTTCATTTTGATTTTTTTATTGCTCACTATTAATATATCGTCGACATACAGTAATAGATGAGTATGATTAATTCGTCTTGCCACACCTAATTTCAACACCTCTTCAGCAAAAAGATCAAACCATTTCTTGGGACTTACACGCAAACCATATAACGCTCGCTCCAGTTTGCACACCTTTTGCTTTCTAAAGTCCTCGGAGAAATTCACTCATTCCGGCAGCTCCATACACCTCCTCATCAAGCTTGCCGTTAAGAAAAGCCGTCTTCACATCAAGTTGGCAGATTTCATAACTATGTTTGTTTGTAACTGCAAGCACAGTGCGCACCAAGGATAACCTACAAACCAGAGCATACGTCTCTTTCAATTAATAAGTATTTTTACCCAAGAAGCCTCTCACCACTAAACGCGCCTTAAATTTAATTTCTTTTTTAGCTCCAATTTTTTAAATTAAATATCCATCTCGTATCTACTGGGGAGACAACCTTGCCTTTCAAAAAGGTTTTCCTTTCCATTACAACACGCAAAAAGAACGCTCGATTTCCATGTTTTATCCACTGACAGATTTTCAAAGCTATTGTCGCTACAGTCTTATCTAATTCTACTGACTCGCCGTTATCTTTAATCTGATTCGCGACTTTCTTAGGTCTACCTCTTCTATGCACCGTTACTCCCTCCATTTTTGAGAATTCTTTATCCTTTTCCACAGTTTCTTTGGATTCTACAAACCGTTTTGATCTGTCTATTATATCGGTGAATGGGGGCATATTTGTTATTGAATTTTTCTCATACTTATCTCCATGCACCAATTTTTCATTAAAGTGCACATTTTTATTTTTATAGATTTTTCCATCTTCAGGCCTTGTGAATTGATATCCAGTAGTAGTGTAACCCACCAATATAACTCGCCTTCCTGCGGCTTTGAATTTGCAACCCACCTTTCTGTGAACTTTTATATATTCCAAGCAGCCAAACATTTTTAATTGATCAATGTTGTAATGGTGGATAGGCGCGAATTTGTGCAAAGGTGTGATCATACCATTGGCTGAATGAGGTGTACGATTGTATGCTTACACAGCTGTATTCATAGCTAAGTCCCAAAGGTGTTCGGGCAGTTTTGCGTCGAACATGCAAGCTCTTATCTTTTTTTGTAATGTGAGATGAAAACGCTCGCTCACACCGTTATGCTGGGGAGTATCGGGTGGTGCCAGCTGTAATTCCGCACCCAATTTTTGTAGAACTTCTCGAGTATATCCGCCTGTGTATTCTGTACCTTGATCAGTTCTTAGAAAACACACCTTAGCATCATACCTTAATAAATTCCTAGCGCTTTTAACAAACATATCGAAATAGTGTCCTGTTTATATTGTCCTGTTATATATTGGGGTCATAGGGTGTTTCAAGAGATTATCCTGAAGAGACGTTGGTACTTCATTAAAGTAATTGTCACTAATTTTTTATGCAATTTTTTAAAATAATGTTTTGCTAAAGTTATGCCTAACAGCTTCCGTTATATGACTAAGGGCTAGATTCTAAGTGTTGAAAAAATGTACTTATTTCTGAGAAAACACCGGGATCGACCAAGAGAACAGTTTTGAAGTTATGAGTATGGCGGTGCTAGTTTTATGTGAAGTCAGCGCGCAAGGCAGTTTTTATAAAAAAAATCCAGAGCCTAAAATGTAGAACCTAGAGTTCTTTTTAGCCCGATTTTACGTCATTTTATTCTTAGGCAGGTTTTGTTTTGTTTAATATAAAATTCATCAAATCAGGAAGCATTTTTTTATTAATGGTAAAGAACGAGGTGAATGAAACATGATCTGACATTCGCAAAACAGGGTACTTTGATAATATATTATTTAATGATTATTATTTAAGAGAGGCTGCGGACTCAACGTCCCTGCACTTAATTGTAAAAATTTAAACACTGCAGAAAACATCAAGAAACCGATATAAATGCATATCACACATCTCGTCACTCTTGTTTTCGTATCAGTTTAAATTTTGAGCAAGTTTTCAGTCGAGAACGTCACGTTGAAAATACACTGATCGCCGAGTTTTACGTGCCGCATCATCTTGACGTTACAAATCTAAAAGAAGAACCTAAAACACTATATCCATCATGTTCTTTTCATGCAATTCACTCTCGACGCATGTTGGAAATATCGAAAAACAGTTTTAACTCATTATAACATGTTTAAATTCAAAACGCCACAAGCATGACACTAAACGACACTCGCTTGTCCCTCCGAAAATTGTCTCGAGGTTCGGTCTGTTCGGGTACGTTCGGTCAGTTTGGGTACGTTCAGTGCACATCGTACTCTCTAGCTAGACTCGAACTCCATCCATTAAGAAATATAAGCTAGAACCAGGTTGGGGCCGCCGACCTCGCCCAAGTGTGGGAGCGGAAGTTACCTGGCGATTTCTTCACGGCTGGGGTTCTAAATCGGTTATTTCGTTAATATGAAGACACCGTAAATGTAAGTAAATTTTCAAATCTTGAAGTATGTTCAATAATCATAAATTAGTAGCCCATTTAAATGAAAAATTAAATTTTCAAGCCATGAAATCATGAAAAACTGTTGTGTTACTGGATGATATACAAACTCGGAGACATTTAAGAAGTGATTATAACTCTGAAAATATAACTGAAGAAGAGGAAAAGAAGCTTTATTTTGTAATTCTGCAATATATATATATATATATATATATATGCGTGCGTGTGTGTGTGGGTGGGTGTGGGTGTGGGTGTGGATGTGGATGGGCATCAATTCAATAGCTGCATCGTGAATATTATTCTTAAAACGAAATAATCAATTTTTCTAGGTCTATGATCGCCTAAAAACCAAAAGCGATCAAATGTTTGGAGCGTTTGTGATTGAAAAAATAATTTAAAAAAATATTAATATACAGAATATCGACTTCATTAGCTGCGAGGTGAATCCCGTCTCGGGAAGAGTCCAGATGTCAAGCCATTTCGAGCGCGAATAGCATTCGGATGGGTGACCATCTGCGATGTACTAATCTTAAGCGGGAGGTTTGACGCCGACGATGATTGTGTGCATTGCCCTGGCAAATGCGAGTCCCATACCCAGTGAAGTGGATTTGTCTGGCTGTATATGTGCTCATGCTGAAGAACTTAAATGATACTTTAGTCGAGAGGGTAAACTGTGCATAAACCTTTGATTCATCGGGGCTTTAAAATAAAAGGCATACACTGTTAAAAATAATATTAAATTTAATATACCCATGTGTATTAAAATTAATATATCAAGCATATATAATCGCCATCAAGAGCGTGTATATTAAATTTCATATACATTCATGTTAATCACTTACAAAAAAAAATCAGATAATTCTACTTTACACAAATTCAAAATAAATTTAGCAGTCATTTTCGATCCTGAATAATAAAACATGATACCGTCTTCCTATTAACCAAAAATAAAATTGGATTTAAAGTCGAAAAGTTCAATTAGGCAAATAATTAACAGAGCTAACCTACACTCAACTAGTTGTATTCGCATTAAGTTTTTACCATTTAGAGCGAATTTAGGGAAAAGTTCCACCCGTACATTGCACTTTCATTATAAATAAGAATTCAGTCGACGAACTCTAGATTATTAATTTAACTGCCAATAGTTGACAAGATTTGAAGAAATGAAAGCACTTTGCGTTTTCACGCAACCTGTTATAACGACCTGTATTTTAAACTTAATACACACGCATATTTAATTCACTACACCAATGTATGTTACAGTTCAGTAGCGGTAGTGCATATTTGCTTCACACACATGTATATTAAATCTCATACAGATTTTTCTAACAGTAAAGTACAATAGGGCTTAAACCGCAGTGCAACGGTACTTGAATGGACCAGCCTAACAAGAAAATAATAATAATGGATTTTCGGCCTCCCCTTAAAAATTGTAATGCTATCAATTTTAAAAAAATAGTTGAATTTACTAAAATTTAATCGAATTTATTTCGATATGGAGTGAATTAAAAATAATAGACAGATAGGATGTTATTGGAGAAAAACACACTTACTACAACCCTGTAGTTAAGATATTTATTCCTCCAAAAACAAGCGTATAATATTCCAGGGTCATGATATTATCAACTTTTTGATTCTCACGCAATAATTGACATTTCAAAGTTTAACGGTGTCATGTTTAAATTTTATGTGACATTTTCAAAAAATTACAGGGAAAAGTCGGAAATGGAAAGCGGGATGTGGGAAAGTTATATTTATCGCCTCCCAGGGTGGTATAGTGTTAAACAGTCGACCTATTCAGAACCTTTAAAAGGGTCTATTACTCCTTTCTATGCAGAGCAAAAAGCTTTTGAATAAGCTCCTACTGTCACTTCACACTGATATTTACATCAATGGGGGTCCAAACACAATTATTTAAAAACTAATACATTTTAAATCCTGCATATAGTTAATTATTAATCTATTGTATTTTTTTCGTTTTTCCGAACAATTTCAGCCAAAATACAAATATCTACTCTGTAAATTACAAGAGACAGCACAGTCGTTTTCAGTTGTATTTTGCGTTAGTTGTTATTCATATATTTAAATTTATTTTTTACGTACGTATAGTCAAAATACTAAAGCATTTATGTAATTTTCTTCAAATTTTTGACATTGCTTATTTTAAAGATGTCAGTCATAGTCTAGCCATGGCAGAGAGATGCGAAAACACCTGAGTTTTCATTTTTCGCGAAGGCTATTTAAAAAAATATGTCATTCATAAAGAAATGTGGACTTGTCTTACGCACAATAAAGTAATATTTATCGTTACATAAGCTGTTTTTTTCGCGATTTTTTTTTGCGAGTATTTTTCAAAAATATCGAGCGGTTTTGGAGGGGTTTTTGTAACGTAAACGGATAGTAATAGGGATCAGAACCTGGTTCTTGAAAAACTACTTCCTGAGCAGCTATCGATAGAAATGTCGGAAAAATGACTGTACCTGAAATTATTTAGACATTTTGTAGTTATTTTACCAGGAGTATAAGCTTAAATCCACTGGTTTTTAGGCAAAAGAAAGTAGTTTTTTTTGCAGAAAATAAAATAAACTTTATTCAAAGTATTTTCCCTTGCTTGCTATACATTTTCCCCATCTCTCGGGCAATTTGTGTATACCACGCCAAAAAAAGACTTTATCTTTCTATGCAAACCACTCGTCAAGCCATTTTCCGACGTCTTCGTACGAGTCGAAGTGTTGTTCAGCGAGCGCGTGACCCATCGACGAAAACAGGTGGTAATCAGAAGGGGCCAGGTCTGGTGAATAAGCGGGATGAGGTAGCACCTCCCAGTTAAGTGTTTTCAAGTAGTTTTGGACCATTTTTGACGTGTGCGATGGGGCGTTGTCGTGAAGAAAAATCAGCTTCTCATGTCTTTCTTCATAATCCGGCCTTTTTTCACGCAAAGCACGGCGCAATTTGATTAGTTGTTGGTGGTAGCGGTGAGCATCGACAGTTTCACCAGGTTTTAATAGCTCATAGTAGACGACACCCTGCTGATCCCACCAAACGCACAGCATTGTCTTGCGTCTAAAGCGATTAGGTCTTGAGAAAGAAGTTGATGGTTG
>CAKNWT010249609.1:0-17925 GCA_932066315.1 Andricus coriarius | reverse complement strand
GGAACATTTTTTTTTAATTGAAAAAAAAATCGGAACACAAGCATTAAACAACAAATCTTTTAATTGATTGACAGTTTAAGTGATGAGCTCTCAGTATTCCAGGTCCAGGGCCAAAAACTGGCGCGGTAAAAGATTGAACGGTATTGGACCATTATCTTTTATTTTTGCGGGTCCAGTACTCTCTGCGTACAATGCGAAATACTAGCCTAATACAGTTCACACTCGTGGCTTGATACCAGGCCTGTACCAGTTGTTGGTCAGTAGTGGGCCAGTACAGAATATAGTTATCACGAGGAGTTTGTCCCATACTGGACCAGTATCGAAAACAGTCTAGCGCAGTACAGCGCTAATAGTAAATTTCCAACTGGGTTTACTAGTCCTTAAATGTTTCTAATACAGGCGTGCAAAACAAGGAAGCGGTAACTACATTATTTTATCTTTGTCACCTGATTTGCAATTGTTTTCCATTTAAATATACTGGAAACAACTGTAAATAGGGGGCCAAATTCAAAATGTATATACCGCTTTCTTATTTTACAAGGCAGAATAATGTTACCAACATTATACTTCAGATATTATTGATAAAAAGAAAATTTACTTTTTATTTCAAAAGTAAGAAATAAAAATCTATTTTCTTCAGATTATATCGAATATTTCTTTCGTTGCAAATATAACGCTGAATTAATTTCATTTTTTCTGTAATTGGCTTCCTTCGGAACAAATGCCAAATTTTCGTAATTGTTAAAGAGTCTATCTTTAAAAAGAATGTCCCGCCATGCCAAAAATTTTTATTTCGAGACATGGGTGGTGCTTCTTTTTTTCCTTTCAGTCATTGACCCATTAGTCATCGCGTGAGCAGGTTAGAAAATATTCTGTGAATGAATCACCTCGCATCCCTGCTTCCAAGTTAATGAAATTGAGGTAATCTCCGTTTTCGAATAATTCATCTGGTATTTATGAGTAGGCAATTACCTAATAAGCTCGCTAATAAGCGTTACCAGCAAGTTTGATCATATCTCCTTTCTATTAAATCTCACCTTTCGTTATTCGTTAATTGACAATCAGCGGTCAGTATAGACGCATATATGCTAATAAGTTGCTTTTCTTAACTTCCATTTAATAATTTAAAAAAATTTAATATTACAAAATATATGTATTCATTTTATGATCATATGCTAATAAGAGAAATTAATCGTTTTTTAAATTGAAATACTTATCGTACAGGTTTTTATCAACTAAAGTACACATGAGTTTTGAATACACAATGTCTTGTCTCTATCAATAATCAGTAGCATTCCAAAAAGGTGATTACGTATGCTTTTAAAATAGGATACAAAGAAATATTTCAAGAAAATTCTTGAAATATACCTTAATCATGAATGATTAAGGTATATTAGTTTGCAACTCTTCTTGATTTGGCAATTTTTTTATCTTAAAAAAAAATTTCCTTCTCTTCCTTTAGCAAAATCTCGTCTTCGTAATTTCTTTGTTTTCTTACAAAATTATTTTTTTTCATAATAATGTCTTTAATTATTTAAATTAATTTTACAAATTATTCATACATTCTCCATCGCTCTCAGTCATTCTTTCAACTTTTTTTGTTTTAATGACTCACTGCTAAACGCCGATCCATTTATTTTATTTACAGTACAATCTCAAATTGTCATTTTTGGCATTTTTTCCCCTTTCATCGAGTGTAATTAAGGTTAAATTATATGGACAAACCGTAAAAATGTTACAGAATTATTAAACATTCATAAAAGTTAATGTATTTTTTCTTTCTACAATTTATTTTGATTCCTCTTCAAAAAGAATTGTAGAAAGTAAAAAATAATTGTTTTCGGAATTAATTTTCAGCAACTGGGACTTGCACAAAAAGTTATTGCGACTTCTTTATCACTTCCGCAATAAAAATAAACGTGCAAAAATGACGCAAGCTGAATGTGCTTCGCAAAAATGTATGAGATAAGATTCTTCTTTTATGAATATAAATATCTTTAGACAGGTACATAGCTGTTGGCGCTTGAAATTTGTGTGTACTAATGTTATTGGGCATCATTTCAATTTGACAATTTTTAGATCTTCTAAAATCTCTCAATCGACATTTTTCATTCACAGACTCTATTAAATTTAAGTGAATTCAATCCAAAAGTTGGACTAATAACTGTCGAAAAAAGCTATATATTGAAGAGTTAATCAGATCTGACTGCAGGTGTACACCTTTGTTGAAGGCCTCATTTTGTATGTTAAATAATTGCCGGTGAATTAACCATATCTAATATCATTTTAAGTAAATTAGTTGACAATCAGTGGTGTAGTCCTAAAAAAAGGAGTGGTCTGGTGATGCTCTCATAGATACTTTGACTTAGGATAGAAACTTAGAGAATAAGCTAGAGACGTGGTCTCTAACTTGTGAAATTAGATTCTTGATAATTACCTAAAAATTACTCAAAATATCTTTAAATTTACCGAAAATTTTTGTAAGTTTACCAGAAAGATTAAGAAAGTTATTGCAAAGTTCTTGGAAAATAATAATTATTGTGAATTCATTAATATTTATATGAAGCCACAAATATTTACAAAATTTTAAGTATATATGATGCTGGGGTACAAAGCTTTTTGGTTAACCAAGTCGATCATCATCCATCATAAACCGAACATTCCCAGCAGGTACCCTTTGTTCATCAACAGGTCAAAATTACGAAATTAAAATATATATATTCTTGCAATGTGCGGTTTGAAAATAAGATACTTGGAATCTGCAAGTTTTTACAACTCCCTGTATATGTAATTTGTCTACAAAAGTTTAAATTTTTACAGGCAATAAATTGACACACTGAGAAGGACAACTAGGTAAAGCCCAAAATGAAATAATTATACCGGAGAAACAATCTATGAAAAACTTTGAAAACTTTGAAAATGATCTTTTAGTATAAAAAAAATGACATTAAACATAAAATATAAGTTTAATCCTCATTATTATTTCTCTTAGTAAGAGGAAGACAAAACAAAATGGGCTTTCCCTTACGAAAAGAAATAACTTGGTCACGTCAAATAATATTTTCGCGATTACTTGCAAGAGTGGGAATGCGCAGGCGCGTCACGTAATTAACTTAATAATTGTTTATTGTAACGATTACTTGCTAATATTTATGGCAAAACAACTTGAAATACAATAAAACATCAATTTGCGTTAATATGACGAAATAAATTTGTAATTCGATTGTTATATTAAGTACGGTAGGCAGGTTATGCCTGAAAACAGGAGTTTTAGTTTCAATATATTAAATTGATAATTTTCAATTGGAATATTGCAAAATAGTTCATTCTTAAATCTTTCAAAAAATGTTTTAAATCTTTCGTAAATACAATATATTCCGAACTTCAATTTGCGCAAGTAACCGTAAAACCGGGAAATGACGGAGAATTTTTCGAGACCGGTAGAAACCTCAAAATAACAGTGGATTTCTTTGTTTTGGCGAGAATTTGACAAATTTTGACAAGAAAAATCTATCGAATCACTTGAAATATCACCATATCACATGACATAATGCAATTTAAAATAAGTTTGAATTTAAATTTGTTCAAATGTAACCTTCAACTGTTACCGTTTTCAATGAATAAATCATTCAGTTTAAAATTCATAATTCTAAAATTTTATACTTTACAAATTAAAAATGTTAGGTCTTCATTTTTAAGCTTCCTTTTTCATTTTAAACAATCTTAAAATTTATTTTTAAAGATTTAAACAATTAAAAATCAAAAGCTTTCGAATTTGAAACTTCTGTATAAAAAACGTTTTAACCATTTTTACAATTTATAATTCTGAACGTTGAAAATTGAACAGTTTCAATACGAAAGCCTTAGTAGTTAGTAGTTAAACACATTTAAATGTCTGATTGAAACCTCATAAACTCTTTTCAATTTTAAAATAATTTCAAATTAATAGATTCATAATTAAACGCTTTTATTCAATTGCAAATCCTATTCAAATATTGTTTCAGTCTAAAAAATTGCAGTTTTAACACATTCAATTAGAAATTTCTTTCCTTAAAGAAATAACATTTTTTTTTAATACTTTAACATATTTGACTATTAATTTAAAATAAGCAATTATAAATCAAATATTCAAAACTAAAAAAATTGAAACTGAATTGCTTGAAATAGAATGCCGTGAATTTTCAAAATTAAATTTAAAAAGCGTTTAGTTTAAAAAATGTTAATCGTTCCATTTTTAACGTTTCTAACCTAAAATTGCTTAAAATGATATAATTATGAAAGTTTACAAATGTATTGATTCATTCTTCAATTTACAGTATTGTACATTATAGCATGGCTTTATCTTTTATAATCAGAAGCCTTTTAACAGTTCAGTTGATAAAAGTTTAAAATTTAAAATTTTGCAGTTTGAAGTCATTGAATTTAAAATTATGTAATTAAAAGGTGTTAAAGTCTTCCATTGTATACGTGTAAATAATTAAGCGTTTGAAATAAAAATTTTTCAATTAAAAATTTTGTTAGCTTAAATTTTTACACCTGAAAATTCAAAAGAGTTCCACTTGAGTGCTTTAATTTGTAGTTTAGTTTTAATTAATTTAAATAAAAACATTTTCAGCCTTGAAAGTTTTTTTTTTAATTTCAATAACCGTGAAAACATTTTGCGAACCGAGAAATTTTTCTTCGAATAAATTTTCCAGTATGATTCAGCGAAATGAATTTCAAAAATTGAAATTTTAATACTTTAGATTAGAGTTACACAGCTTTCAAACTTGCAAATCATTTGAATTTGAATAATTTCATAAACAATAACAATTGAGCAGTTAAAGTTTTAATTTTATAAAAATATTCTATATTTCAATTTTTTCACATTTTTGCACTTTCTATCTCCCAATAAGTTTAAACGTACCGCTTTTGAGACTATAATTATAAAACTCCTGTTTTCAAGCATAACCTGTAAAATTGTATTTGCCGTGCCTACCGTACCTGATATAACAATCGAATTACAAATTTATTTCGTTATGTTAACGTAAATTGCTGTTTTATTGTAATTCAAGTTGTTTTGCCATAAATATTAGCAAGTAATCGTTACAATAAACAATCTTCAAGTTAATTACGTGATGCGCCTGCGCATTCTCACTCTTGCAAGTAGTCGCGAAAATACTACTTGGCGTGACCAAGTAGTTTCTTTTCGTAAGGGTTACCAATCTGTCATAATCATTTCTCAAGAACTACCTCAACTTTAACTAAATTTTGTGGCATAATAAGATTTGTTTCTTTAGATATTTCTAACATTTATCGATGATCCAAATCCTAAAGTACTTGTAACAGCAAAAAAACTATTTTCGACCAAAGTGGGCTTTATTTAGTTGTCGATCGATATTTCCAGAGATGTTTTGACAATATTTTGCGTAATAATTCAGTCAAGTTTTACAATAAATCTCCCTTTCGTATTGCAAATACTTACATAAATACACATAGTATTTAATACATATTTTATTATTCATTATTTGATATTTTTATTACAAAATTTAATACTGTTGGAAATCGGTGTTTTATACCGTTAGTTAACACTGGTTAACACTGGTTAACACTCACTTGTCCTCAATATATCATAAAGTTCTAGCCATGAAAACACTTTTTTTTTTTAGAAAACAGCTCTAAGGTTCAGGCACACCATGCTGAAATTTTGAAACCGAGTCTTCCTCCTTTTTGGAATATTTCCGGCGATTTATCGAGACTGTAGTGCATCTGTTATTGCTCCCGTGAAGAAACAGTTTCTATACATTCAGATCTTTTAAATTAATTTTTTTTCGTCCTGAAGAAGATTTTTCGAACCTGCAGTTTTGTTATTTCAACCAAAATATTCCTTGAGTCAATGAACTTTTTTTCGAGTGTATTATTACAAAAGCTGATATTTTCCTAAATCGGCATGACTTAAATCGATTAAAAAACTTTTCCCCGTTATAAAACCGTTCTTTTCTATTTGTTCCCCACCTTTTGCATCGATACTGATAATGATAAGCGTGCATTTAAAAGGTGTCTTGTCTGTGGCATGTTCGGTTCACATAATCTCGCGCGGAATTCATGTCGGGTCCTTCCTCACGTTCCTCACGGTGATAAGACGACATGTGCGCTTCACAGCTAGGGAACGATAATGTTGTTTCACCCACGCCACGCCACGCCACGTTAAGTGCATCCTAGAGTCAATGCAACCTAGATAGATACTGTGGTAACGGTCCGGGCTTTTGAGATAATATGCATGGAGCGAGGCAACTCAAGCCGTATTGAAACTCGCTTAAAATTGCATTTTAACTCGTATAGTAAGCGAGCAAACGACTCGCTACCTATAGTCTCAAGTGTTAACGCGAGGTCGAGGAGAAATCTGACGGCTGCAGCTGTGCGAACCCCGACACGTGATCCTGTTGCCTTTGCTTACTTTAACACACGCCTTCAGGGAGAAATGACTCTACAACCATAATTACCGCCGATTTTCTTTTATTACTTAATACTGCATTTTATTGTGCAACTTTTGCTTGGCCTGACCTACAGCCTGGGAAAATTATAAGTTGGGGGATAAGTCTTTAATTTAATGTGTATGCTTTTTCAAAGCTGAGAAACTTGAATTAATAACATAAGCAATATGCACGTACGCAGCAAACTAACACCGATACTGGAACATAATTGAAAAATTAAATAGGGCCTCCAAATGTGTGCACATCGAGACACTTTGTGTAGTTCTTATTTAAAAAATGCCAATGTCACACACCTAGTGATTTTTCTTTATTTCGATTCGTGTGTTCCTTTTGTGTTAAAATAAACCACGTAAATGGAGAAATAAATCGGATAATATTAAGGCACTGTCTATGGTTACGGAATTTTTCGTAACGTTAGCCTTGGACGAGCTGGAAAAGGGGTGAGTGTTACAGAAAGTTCCGTAACCATAGACAGTTCGGCGGCCCTATCTATGGTTACGGAAATTTCTGTAACGTTACCCTGAACGAATTTGCCTGTTCTCACAGAAAAAATTAATTTTTCTCGAAAGCGTCAAATCATAGGTGGAATTGAGTACGTCTCAATTCCATAATGCACATAAATGTTATATTTTTCCGCAGCCCTTGCACTTTAAAAATAAAATTTCTATTTAAAAAAAATTAATTTAATAAATCAATGTGACAAATGAGTTTCGAAAACATTGATAATTATTATAGGTTAGTATCAACATTTTTTTAAATCAGGTCGCAACCGACTTCGACGAAGTAAAATCGAATGACCCTATTGACCTCTTATTTACTCTGGAATTTATAATTAATAGTTATTAATAATTACCTTTGAACGTATACATTATTAAAGATTAAACCCTGGTTTTGAACGAAGGGGCGTTCCCAGAAAAGTGTGCAGTTCTAAATTTTTTATATTTCAGGCCCTGCAGTTAAATATGACACGTTAGCTACCGAATAATGAAAGGATACTTAATTACATATTATGCAGATAAGTATAGATGTATAGCATAGTCACAAGCATATAATGCGCAAAAAGAAAATTATTTTATTTATTAAAACAGGTCATACCGTGCGCAGTAAGTTTTAACATTCTCATTCATGAGTGTAATGGAAAGGGTCAAATTTTCGATCTCTAGTTATTAATCTATCTTTACGTTTTGGCACTCACTGAGTCTGAAAATGATAACATTTTTATCGATGTCAGTATGTCTATTTGTTTGGTTACCAGAAAGTTATATCCACGCTAACTTTGGAAGGATTTAACTAATCGAATCAGCCTTAGAAATAAATTTTTTAGGGTCCCAGAATGAAGGTCAATTTTGTCAATCAGGTTAATCCAAACAAAATTGCAAAATTAGTAGCATTTTCAAAGCTCAAACAAGAATTTTCAAGAGTTTTAGAAATTGTTGTCAAAGGTTTCTGGAAGATAACAAAAATACTTGCGAAGTATCCTAGTGACATTTTTAAATCCAATAAAAATGAGGAAACTTGAATGATTTTCAAAATCATGAGTCTAAATGTACGCGTAGAACGTACGAAAACAAGCGCGAAGCGTGAGACTTCATCCGCGGTTCTGAGGAAAATATGCTCGCCGACGGCGGGCATATGTTTTTATAAGGATAATACTTGGGCCACCGCAGGAAAAGGGCCCTTATGGTCGGTATAATTTTACGTATAGGTTCTAATGGCCGGATAAATTCTCGGTATTTTAAGCTCAAGACGAACCCTCTAGGATGAAAATGAGCCGCCGGGGAATGTTTGAAGAAGGAACCTCGAAAAACCGCGCTTTCAGAACATGACTATAGTGCCAATCGATTCAGTATAGGTCCTCGTACCATGCCCCAGTCAAACCCAAAAATTATTATTTTGATCCTAACTTAGAAAAAACCAAACATACCTCTTGAACTAGAACCAGCCATTAGAGACAAACATACATCTCTCTTAAGGGCATGTACCAGACTGTCACGTGACCTATTCTTTTAAACGAACTTACTCATAAACTAATAAGTCGAATGGATTTTCTATACCAGGTACACTTTCGTATTTCTTGCCTTTATGTCTGTCTGGCACATGCCCTTAAATTAGCACTTAATTCAAACCACTTGTTAATTATAGCCTTGTATACAATTAATTGTTTACACTTGTTTACAAGGCCATTATTAACATACACGGAGAAAAATGGATGTTTAAACGTATGATCTAGATGTTCACGTTTAACATATTTTATGTTTAACTATTATAGGACAGCAATCTAGATGTTCATAGTTATTAGCTGTAGATCTTAAAAAGTGAGACGTTACTCTGTAACATCCGAAATATCACATGTATGGTTATGTCAAATAACGGCTGTAAATATTTGAAGAGTTTACTTATTTCTGATTATTTAAAGAATTAATTGATAACTTATTTGGGAATTTAAAATTAAACTTCAATGTTTCTACATGAACTAAGAACAGATAAAGGGCATGAAATGTCGATCAGATGATACGTTCAGTCAAGTTCAGGTTATGCTTAATATTTGTAATTCAAAATAAAAAATAAAAACGAGGTAAGTAAGCTGAGAACGAATGATCTGTAATCAGCATTTAAAATTCTATCTATTTTAGGTTACTTAAACTCAAATTGTATTTTAAATTTACAAACATTTTGTAAAAATGTGTTCGAGTCAATATAACATCAAACTTACGAACCTTGTTCCGTCGTGTAGACAGAAAAAAGTCGTTATCTAATTTTAATTAAGGATTGCTAATTTTGATTCTTTGGAAATATTCCGAAATTGTAATATTCCATAATTGTAATATCAAAAATATATAGCTGTCAAATATAGTCCTTAAATTCGAATGCGCGATGCGCATGCGCTAGGACGATTTTAACATCTGAATGTGTTTCCGTTTAACATAAAAATATGTTAACGCCTAACATCTCAAAAAGATAGTAAATGTTCGGCATGAATATCTGCATGTTAGGCGGTACAATCTTACCCTTTGAACATCTACATTTAAACATCCATTTTTCTCCGTGTATGGTTTTAATTAAAAGCAAATTTAAGAAACATAAAAGTTTTTATTTGTACCTGGATCAAGAAACAAAAGATTAAAAGGAGCAGGTTCGTTAAACCTAGGATTTTGTTAATAAAAACTGCTATTAACCAAAATTATTAGGAAGCTGACAGATAAAATTAATGAAAATTAAAAAAAAACTTGACTGTGAAATTGCAGCTGGCACATACTAAAAATTATTATGCAATTAATTGTTCATAAGACCATAGTTAACAAAAGCTTTGAATTGAAAGAAAATTTATAAGAGACAAAGTTTTTCTTTTTTATTTACTTTGAGAATCACATCTAAAAACGAAAGCTATATCAAATATACGTATTTGTTTATAAAAATTTTCATTAACAAAAACCGATTGAGATTTTTGCAAAGTAAAAAAAGTATTTGTATTCAGCATGGTTTGCCGAAGATTTTTTACGAAAGTTATAGCATCGACCTTGTAAGTAAAGTCTTTTACTAAGATATACCAAAAATTGTAGACGTAGTTTTTGAAAAAGTACAATTTTTAGTACTTTCATATTAAAAAAAGTAAGCTACTTCGGAAAATTTCATTTTTCTTCGTGGAGAAAGTGTCCTTAGAAATTATTGATATTTTTTCAATATTTCTCGATGCAATGCAATCGCAAATATGTCAATTTCAGAGAAAATTTAATTGTTTATAACGTTCTAACTGAAAAATGGTTGGTTACATGAAAAATTTGAAGACATATAAGTTCTTGTCCATGAGCTTTCTAAATATAATTGTAGAATTTTTTTTACTTTAAAACTGACTTCATTGTTTGTAAAAAATGGTTTGAACAATTGTTGCACCGGATTTCGAAAAAGTGTCCTTGATGTTCATAATCAGAGGACTTTTTTGACTTTTTGAAACTAAATGTACTGAGAGGCACTATTAGTACATACAGAAGTTTTATCCCTTTTCCTAACGTTATGGAAAATTCCGTAATACTAGCACTAGCGCTATACTCAACGAGTTCGTTTTACAGAAAATTCCGTAATAGTAGTCAGTGCCAAATTTGCATGTTTATAGTTCTATGATTTAAGTAGAAACTCATTTTTAATAACAACTGCAAAATCTGCATTTGCCCTCTCAATAATAAAAATTTCACACAAAAATTTCCTTCACAAATATTATTTCCTCTTTTCTTAAGTTGTGATGGAGTTGGAAATTCAGCTTCCATGTAGCTTCTCAGAAGATCCCGCAGATCATTTTTATCCGTAAGTGGAGTGAAACGCTACAAACAGTTAACAGCTGCCTTTAACTACTGTATTGCCAGTTACAACCTGTTCACGACTTTTGATATAGTTATCAATTGCCTGCAGCATTTTTATCCAATTTCGTGATAAAAAAATATCTTAGATTTACTGCATGTTTATGAACAGTTCATCAATTTTAAATTTGTACAAATGGCATATATCATAAAATTAGATAGATACGATTTGTACATATAAATGACATGATCGATTATGATAAAACGAATCACACACAAATATGTGATAAATATAGGTGTGACAGAGTTTTCATAAAGACGACATATGTACATATACGAGTATACATACAATTTACCAAATGTATTACTTTATAAACGACAACTGTTCATATCCCCTGAGTTATTCACATAGATGAGCATTCGAATCAGGTGACGAAGAAAAAGATAAATGAAAGAAATATAACCATTGGATACAAAAAGAAGCAGTAAATTAGATGTTTTTTATTACTGAACTTATACTGTAAGAGTTTGTTCCTGACGCTAATAGTAAAAAGTATATCAATCTTCGGCAATCCATGTGACGTTTTCCCTTGGGTTTTTCATTGTCTTTTTTTTTAGTGGAAAATCTACAGGAAAATTTATTTTAGAGGTGACTACAGGCAGGAAGACGAGAGCTTGAGCAGAGCACGGGGCTCGACCCGGCGCGCGAGTTTCGCAAAGGCACCTTCTCGAAATAGAACACCCAAATAATTTGCCTCGGATTACCAGCGCCTGACGCCTCTCGTCGTTCGCGCGCTGCCTGCACTTTTCAAAAAACTCTAACTCAGTTCTTATAAAAAACGGGTATTCCTTATTTAAAAGTTTGAAAAACAGCAATAACAGCATTATATTTCCAGAATTAGTAAGGTGTTTCAATTATTTAAATGATATGAATTCACGAATAAAATGGCGATCGGAGGCCGTTGTTACAATCAATTAATTATTAAGAAAATTATTTTTTCCAAATAGTATTCAAATTTTTTAAATTAAATTAAATTGACTGTTACTATTTTATAATTGCTATTCAATTTTACTCAATTACTATATATAATACATAAATCTAATAAATGATGACGTAAAGTAAAAGAGATGTTCAGAATTTGTAATTCTCCATTAAAATACTTTCTATCTTCAGCTTCGACTCTTGCCAAATTACGATTCACTGATCGTTTTTGACTTCCGGTGTGAGACCTTGAATTATGTCATTAAAGCTCACGAGTTAGTTGAGCTGCCAAATCGGTCTACGGTATTCAGTTTTACAACCCCTTATTTTTGTTATAATTGGATTACTAATAAGAGAACAAGACCTCAAAAAAATAATGATATTTCTTTCATTATTTAATCTTCGTGTAAAGTAAAATTGGAATATTACTCTAAAGATCGCATCTAGAAATAGAGTCAGCCCAGAAAACAGTGCTGATTTTCTCTTGCTTGGAGAACAATAGTATGAAATTATTTTCAAGGAACCAAACTTAACTTAAAATACGTGCCCCTTAAAGTCCACTACTTGAAATTTATTACAGCAAGACGTAAAATGCTAAACGTAAACAGCATCCAGTTTATGTTCCTCGTCTGATCTAGAAACACACTACCTTTCGTGTGGGCGGAAGTAGCTACCAACCGTCACATCTACAAGACGGTTAAATCACTTTCCTAAAACCTGTCTAACGAATTCCCCAGAAACTGAATTCTCCCAAAACGATCGAAATAATTAAAATTTTATGAAAAACCTCCCAAGTTTTTATAACTAGTATTTAATCATTTATAATATTGTCTCATAATCTGAATGAAGTCGAAGCATCTTTATGTTCATGGGTAAGTCCTTTATATTTAATTTTATAAATCTTCCCAATTCGAAGGCGATGGATAGGTCAAGAGTAAGGTAAAGACATCAGTAGTGAGCCACTTAAAGTTACAATCATATGCAAAGCTGTGTATAAAAAGTGATTATCAAGTTGGATAAATATGAAATGCATTCATATTCATTCTATACATACATCTCATTCAGCTTTCCAAATTTATTGTAAGCGCTAAAGGAATTATTACCAGTGTATACTAAAAAGTGAACGTACAAAATAATGATTACAATTAACCACAATTTTGTATAGCATATTTCACTATATGTGTCAAAAAGTTTTATGAAAGAGACAAGTTTAATTTTTATGTTCTTATTTAATATCCTGAGACGAGAATCAGAGGGGCAGAACCACTACTGAAGGGTGGTCCACTATTTGTGTCACTACCCTGTGATATTCGTAGCGACGAATTTTTATGATAATTCTGATAGGATTTTTGGTGAGAAAAACGAATCTGAAACTTTTATATGGGGAGGAGGGGGGCGCTGGAAGGTGGGAGGGTGCTTGGAAATAAGGCATGTGGTGAGTGGAGGGGGAACCTCAATTATCAACAATCCCTTACAGGGGGTACTTGGAAACGGGCAAGTGATAAAGTATTAGCAATCCCTTCGGGAGGATAGGTTACTTGGAAAGGAAGATGGAGTGCGAAAGAATTATTAACAGTCCCTGTCAATAGTTGTCCGAATTAGCCACATGTTGCTCTCACCCTTGGATTTGTATAAAATAAAAAAAAAATCAATAATTATAACATACAAAATTGATATCTCGAAATTTAATGGAGATATCGATTTTTGTGTATTAGATTCGTTTTCCTCGGAAAAAATTTGTTGGAAGCTGTCTTAAGAAATTTTAGCCATACGGTCATCATACTATACCCACGGGTAGGAACGGATAGAATAAAACAAACTGAGGCTGATAGAAATTCTATTTATCTATATATAATGCAATTTTTTGGTAGAATATTGTAATAAAAATAAAAATGAAAATATTAAAATTGGTAGAATATTATTCTCAATCGATAGTGGTTTTTTTTATAGATGGAACGATTGAAAATGATTGAAACCGATTGGTAACAGATTTTTATTGTTTAATTGTAAATATAATTGGTAAGCTTGATTCCAATAATTGAAGTATAATTGGTAAGTATGATATACGTGAACAATTATAAAATTCATTATGGATTAGTATAAACGGTAAAAGGTAGATAGGAAAAACTCAGAACGACGCGGATTAAGTTTTTACTTATCGAAGGTAAACCGCAATATTCTTTCAGAGAGGGATGCAAAACGAAGGAAAGGATGAATAGAAACGGTCTCGGTCAAGTAAGGGATCAAAACGGATAGCCTATCAGTTTGTTTTTAACCGTGATTTTAGCGGTTTACATTATCAAGGAAAGCTTCTCTTGAATGTAAAGAAATGGCTGCAAGATTGACTGGCTCGAAATGGACCGTCTCGAGTTACAAGGCGCCTACTAGCCAAAACACGGATTGTCGTCGCGCGTTATTTCTAACGTAGTTGGCAACGATTTCTGCCGATGCGCGTGAAACAATTTGGCTTAGAATCCTCCCTTACGTAACGAAAGCCCCACCCCTACGTGAATTCCGATATCGAATTTTTACTAACTCAATGCGATGTCGAACCGGAAGTCACGCGACATAAGAACATGTGTCTATGGCAAAGTTTCACTCAAACAGAATGTAACTGACGTTTATATGTATATGTATACAAACAGAGCAATCGGAGTGCAAATGATTCGCCCAAACTAATGTTGAATCTTAAATTTAGCAAAAGAATTTTAAAAATTAAACAATACATTGGAATTCACGATTTCCGTTTACAATACTTCGGCATACAGATACTAGTGATGTGTAATAAGATAATAACTTCAGTTGAGTTATGAGTGATGTCAAGCTGTAGTTTAAGCTAAGTTATTTAAATCAGTTTAAAAACTTAAGTTAGCTTAGAAGCTAACGTTTAAATGGAATGTCTTTTTAAATTTTTCCATAATCCTTCAAAACAATTACCCAATTTTTTCGAGTTAGGGTTAATTCTTCTTAGCTGATCCTGCTTGAAATTGCATGAAGTCTCATCTAACAATTTTCAAGTTGCTTGTAAGCTGGATTTAGCTGAAGATTTATACGTTTACAAGCTAGTTAAATTGTTTGAACTTGCTGTAAGCAAGCGTAGGTATTTAAAGTTCATAAGCTAGCTTAAGCTTTCTCAACATTAATTTCTTTAAATCCTTAGCATACATAAGGAGATTTTGCACACCGTGAATAAAAGTACTTTTTTAAATTTTCACTGACTGTAATCACATAAAATACAAAGTCCTCAAAAATGATGTCCTCTAATCAAGACTCACCTTCTGGACGATAAGGGGTGTTCCAAAGTCCTTGCCACCCTGCAGACGAAAGCCCCAGGGTGATCCTTCGAACCGGGATAACTTGACGCTGATCAGCTGCGCCATATCACTTCAACAGAGAGTAAAAGTAACTGATAACGTGTAAACTGGTCCCGTGAATACCGCTTGATTGTACAAGTCACGTTAGCACGACGCGTGGAGTCGAAAGTACAAGGCAACACTAGACTCTTCCAATTTTTCTGTTTCTTTGTTTTGGTCAATTTCGGGTGGTTATTGTTTTTCCAGTCTCTGGCAAACGTGGTATCGCGGGCGGCGTGACTCGAACGTTCCTGAAGAACGCAAAAACCGAAGTAAGGTAAAACCTCTGTCTGGTCAGTCGGCCAGCAGGCTTTCCATGCGATTTGAACGAGGAGGCGAGAGCGCGTGCGTCCGCGCTGAAGTAGTGGGACCGGGATGGTAGCTAGGCATTCTCGACATTTCACTGTTCACTCTATCCCACTTCCCCTATCCCTTCCTTTCACTGCTCCTCTTCCTCCTCCGCGAGAAGCTCCGCCGGAGCGAGCGAGACTCCCTAGAGGACCCGCAAGAAGCTGAACCTTGCGACACGCGTGACATTCTCTCCTCTAGGTCTAGGTAGCTTTGAAGGCCTTTAATTTACATCGTTTTCCAAAAATGCTACAAATTAAGCATCCTTTATGCGTGGAACGTTCCCAGGTAGAAGGAAAGTGATTTCAAGAGGATGCGGAAATCACGTACATCTTTGTATAGGATGCAGGTTGTAATTTCCGTCCGTTTAAGCTTTATCGTTCTCATCTGTCTTTAAGAGGCTACTTGTAAAAAAATAGAAAGTTAGATCCTACAAGGGTCCAAATCTGTATTCCTTTCTTCTTTTATAACATTCTGTCATTTCTTGACAAGGTGTTTTATTTTCTCCAGCCAAATGTAAAAAGGCAATCTGATGAAGGAATCGGTCCGACTCCGAAACGTTATTGTACAACTTCTGAATAAAATAGTCTGGAAGAAGTCGGAATAAATAAGGTTTTTCCTTATCAAGACCAGTTTGTTGCTTTCCAGACGTTAAATCAAGAATAAGTTACATCTCGAAGTTCATTTTATAACTCCGAAGACATTATTAAAATTTAAGGACACGCAATCAGCAGTCGGTACAGATTATGTAATGGTTTCGCCTACACTCAGAAGCAGAAATTTTTCTATGCAGAATTTCAGAATATTTAATTATAACTTATAGTGAAATACAAACAGCACTACTGTCGATTATTCCAATGATCCATTAGGCTAAGTTCATCCGTTTGAGAGATTAAAATTGATGATTGAAACAAAAATTCATCTATAGGCCAGTGTTCAGCCAAATGCCTAGGAATTCGGCCAAATGCCGAATTAGGCATTCTCACTTCTTCGCCAGCTAGCTTCACTTGGTCGAGTGCTGAGGGAAAAACAATGGCACCAAATGCATTGCACAAAATTGTATTTTTGTAATACATTCATAATAAATGATGATTACTATCATTTTATTGTTTTAATAAATTGTGCTTGATAAATAAAAACTAATTTCCTAATACACCTTCAGTGAAAAAATTATGTTTAATGAAGATATTAACAAAATAAGGCGTAGTCCCATGTATTTGGTCCATTCTTATCATTTGTATAATACAACTACCTTATTAATAAATTATACATAGAAACATATAAATCACTTTGTATAACTTTTGAATTTCCCTTAAAAAATGAAACTTCTGCTACGAGCAGGGTGATCGGGTACGCCTACGCCTTTCGCACAGGAAAAATGTGAGCAGTGTTAAAATAAAGCCATTTTACTGTTTAATTTTTTTGAATAGTATTCATCTTTATTACAAGATTCTAAGATAATTAGAATCTGAGAGCGTGAATCTGTTTATTCTTGTTTACACTAGATTAAGTTATTATTTTAGCTGAAAGTAGCTAATGTAAATTTTTTAATAAATCTTTACACTATTGATGTACAAATGTCCAGAAGACCTTATTTAAAATCGCTAAAGATATATCACATCAAAATTGCTTTCTACCAAGAAAAACAAATCTTTATTCTTTTTGTATTTCTTTAATTGATTTTTTCTCGAAATTCATCAATTTTACCAAAAAATATAATACTTATACAAATATGCACCTCTTGGAATAGTCCATCTTTTGTTTGAAATTTTTCCCTGTTCACCACCGGCTCAATAGTGGCCCAATACTGGTCACCAGTACAGATAATCGACAATTCGCCCAGTACGGCCTAAATAAGATTGGCTCCACGATCGGGGCAGTACTATGCCGACAGTATAAATATTATAAACATTAAACAAATACGTTTAAAACTATGGTTAATGTGTTTTGAAATGGCCAAGAAATATATTTGATGTAATTCTAAGAAGTTGTAAAATGGTCTAAAACGCGAAAAAACGAAATATGACGCAAAGAAAAACTTCAATCGATTTAAATTATTTATTTAAAAATTAATTTATTTATATTTCCGTTAACAGTTAATTTATTTTACATCTACATAAAGTCGAATAATAAATAAATCATTAATTACAGTCCAAGCTCCGATAATGGCCGCCCCGAGAATGTCCGCTTCTCCAATTTCTCGCTCGAGCGCTACCCCCACCACTTTAGCGTCGGTCGCTATCGATGCATTTCATAGCTGACGCTCCGAGGATGTCCGCGAGAGAAACGGCCGAATCTGAAGGTTTTTTTCGGGCCCAACCTTGAATTTGTCAGTCAAACAAATTGTTCATTTTATTATCATATAAGAAATTAAATATCAGGAAAACTGTTCGTTATTCAAAATTATTTTCAGTCCACTTAAAAAAAATGTGCTTTGATATAAAATCAAATTTATGTACTATAGGGCTAACTAATCA
>CAKNWT010249593.1:24293-37951 GCA_932066315.1 Andricus coriarius | reverse complement strand
TACTTATAATTAATCGGTATTTGTAAGTCACATCGCTTATAATACAATTACGATTTCGCACGCAACAGGGGGATTTGAACGCATAAACCTAAGCACGCAAGTCGACTATCTTAACCACTACACTATTATACAAGTTGCGATTTGTAAAATAATCCCAAAATGCATTTCTAACTGAGGTGGCGACGTCGGTAACGACTTCTGTATACACGGACATACCATCGCGCGCACAAGAAAAAAGCTCTCGCATTTACCTCATATCCACACAAGTCAGCTGTGACAGGCGCGGGACACAAACACGTCTTGCTCCAATAAACTCTCAACTGTACGCGATCTGTGATCCACTGCTGATGGATTCATGAACTCATCCGGTGGTCCGCGCGGATCGGATCGGTAGCATGTACCGATCCTTCTGCAATGTTCACTGCACCACTATTGTAATCTCGGTTCAGTGAATTTCACATATCTTACAGTATTTAATACCAGGGAATAGAGGTGTAATTTACTAAAGTATTACCGTTTAATTCACCTTAACTTCACTGTGACATTTACGAAATGCTAAGTGATTTTGACATTTTCACACCCTCATTAAGAGCAGTTTTTACTGTTACGGTTACAAGAAACACGTTACATTTCTTGATAAGTAAATATAACATTTCTTTTTTCTGCGTGCACCATACATTTTTTAAATCAAAATTTTGAAATAAATAATTTTATTTCATGATCAAAGTTGTTTTAAATTTTTTCTAAACATTATTGATAAAAGAGAGCATTTTAGTTTTAAATGATTTTTTAATAATAGGAAATAATTCTGTTCTTAACATTTTGTCATCACACCATAATATTTGTGAACTATTTCACGCGTTTAAAGAGATGAGAAAATAGTATATTGTGCAATAAGGAAGCAAACAGAGTTGCTACCGTGTTGCGCACGATTATTATTATTATTATACCATTAAGCCATTTATTTCCCTTTCGGGCTAGGCGTGAATTCCTTGGTTGGAAAGTAGTAGTGTGTGGATGGGTATATACTATATAGGTATAGGGTAGATAGGTATATAGATGTAAGGTATAGATATTTTAGATTGTTCTAGAATTCTCGTGTTATTTATTTAAATTACACGTTTGTTCCGCTACACTGCTCCGACCCAGGTTGCTGATCAATCTCTCTAGCGATCACCTCACGAGAAGAGCCTTACAAAATTGTTATGTGTGGTTCCCACTTGGGCCCGTTAGTATCCAAGGTCTTTGTTTCAGGCGTCATTCACTCTATTGTCACTCTGTTTACTAATTATTTGTCGCCACACTTTTTTGTCCTGGCATACTACTCTAGCTTCCTTCACGTCCATGCATTTTCTCATGCAAGCTCTCGTGTTTCTATGGCTTCTTATGTCTCTTCGAACTAATGTCTCATTCACAGATTCTAACCATTCTTTCGGCGGTCTACCTCTGGGCAACCGTGTTGCACACGATTATTATTATTATTATACCATTAAGCCATTTATTTCCCTTTCGGACTAGGCGTGAATTCCTCGGTTGAAAAGTAGTAGTGTGTGGATGGGTATATACTATATAGATATAAGGTAGATAGGTATATAGATGTAAGGTATAGATATTTTAGATTGATCTAGAATTCTCGTGTTATTTATTTAAATGACACGTTTGTTCCGCTACACTGCTCCGACCCAGGTTGCTGATCAATCTCTCTAGCGATCACCTCACGAGAAGAGCCTTACAAAATTGTTATGTGTGGTTCCCACTTGGGCCCGTTAGTATCCAAGGTCTTTGTTTCAGGCGTCATTCACTCTATTGTCACTCTGTTTACTAATTATATGTCGCCACACTTTTTTGTCCTGGCATACTACTCTAGCTTCCTTCACGTTCATGCATTTTCTCATGCAAGCTCTCGTGTTTCTATGGCTTCTTATGTCTCTTCGAACTAATGTCTCATTCACAGATTCTAACCATTCTTTCGGCGGTCTACCTCTGGGCAACCGTGTTGCACACGATACTTTTTCCAATATCTGTAATTAAAAAGTATAAGATTTTTGTCTAGCCTGTAGAGCGAATCGCAAGTACACGCAAGAAAATACTGCCAAATCGAGGAAAAAAACGCCAAACTCGCGAGTTTTATTCTTGATGCAGCTCTTTGATTCCCTGCTATGTTTCACCTAGGGATAAAATGCGTAAAATTGCGATCTGCGCATGCGCCACTCTAAATTTTTTCCCGGAGCCCCGAAATCAACCATTTTGCGTTCGGTCTACAGTTGTGAAAAAGGTTACTTCTTTATGCAGGTATTGGAAAAATAAAATTATGGACTATCGGTACCGGTGACGAAAAAATTACCCATATCGACCATAAGATTTCTGGAAATATTTAAATGATTAAGGTTTCATTATAAAGAATTATTTTCAGTTTTAAATATTTCAAAATATGTTAAAGAAGAATCTGGAAGATATTAAGACAATTTTTTAAATTTTGCATAATTTACAAATTTTATAGGAAAACTAAATTATTTCAAAAGATATTTAGAAGTTTTAAAAAGATTCCAAAATAATTGAAATCTAAAGAAGATTTCAAAACATTTCAAACAAAATGTAAACTAATTTTTTTAAATACACTGGTCTTTCCGAGTAAGACCACTCCGAGTAGTTCCATGCCCCTCATCTCGTTCGAATCCTTCCCCCTCCAGCACACCGTCCCGTTCCACATGAGATATGGAATCAATCCTTCTGAGTAATACCGCTCGAAACACAGACGTCGCTGCTCTGCCGCGAGCATCAAATTCACGTGACTAATTCCAATTATAAATATTGATAAACCTACGTACCAATTAATTATTCTTCAAATTGTTTTTAACCAAAATTGAACAAGTTTTCTGTGTTGTTCATGAAAAAAAACATGGGGGAATTCTGGCTGTACATAAAAGCGTACAACAATATTGGAATAGAACGCAGTTTTAGCGTTCTTAGAGACGAAAACATAATTTATTCAAAGATTTCATGAATTATGTGAAATTCCGTGAAAAACCTACTCGATTTTTTACCAGAAAAGCTGAGAGAAAAGAACTTTCGGCACAACGGTTTTCCCTTGTTTTTGGTGGCACTACTCAGAAGGAGCGAAACTAAAGTCGACTGACGAAAACGCGGAGCTAGAGTGGGGGCATAGTTCGACAGTAGCAGTTACTCCCCTACTCCCCCGATGCGGTATTACTCGGAAAGAACACTGTATCAAAAATAAAACAGTCTTTCAAAATTTAGAAATTTTTCAAGAGAATCAAAAAAAAAATCTTAAGATTCCTGGAAAAATTTCAAATTATTTTCTATTATGAGAAATGAATTTCAAGAGAAAATTGAAAAAGGGTTTTTTTTTAATCTCAAATGATTTCCTAAAATTTCTAAAAACAATATAGAAGATTTTCATGGAAAAATTTTTATATTTGCATGATTACAAAATGTTAGAAAAATTCGAGTAAGTTAAAGAGGCTTTAAAGTCTTGAAAAGATTAAAAAATAATTGCAAAATTTGAAAAGATTTTAAAAAATCTAAAAAAGAAGGTAGATTTTTTAATATTTCTAACACAAAGTTTAGAAGCTCCTTAAAAATTTTGAAAGGTTTCAAAATAATACATTTTTTTAAGATTTCTGGGAAAATTTTAAATGATTTTTCATTTTGAAAAATTAACTTGAAGAGAATAGTTAAAAAGATTAAAAAATATTTCAAGATTTCCAAAATTGTAAGAAAATTATCCTGAAAATTTGAAAAGATGTCTAGAAGGCTTAGAAATTTTCAAAAGATTAGAAAATAATTAGAAATTTGAAAATATTTCAAAACATTTAAAACAAAATGTGAATCTTTGAAGATTTTGAAACAAAATTTAGAAGAGTTTTAAGAATTTTGACAGGTTTCAAGAGAATAAAAAAATTTTCTTGGAATCATGACATTTTAAATTATTTTTCATTTTAAAAAATTAATTCTATGAGAAAATTGGAAAATATTCCAAAACATTTTAAATGATTTTCTAAAATTTCAAGAAAATATTTTAAAAACTTGTAATAAAAAAATTTTCAATTTTGCAAGATTACAAAACTTTAGAAAACGCCGTGGCCACATGTGCCGAAAGTTGGGTACGAATATCTGGATTCTGTCGGCACGAATTTCAGAGGTAGACACTTCGTTTAGAAAAAAAATCGACTAAATTTAAGAAATATTTAGAGGTTTTGCAAAGATTCAAAAATAATTTTTAAATTTTTAAATTATATCAAAGAAATATTTACCAATTAGAGTATCATAAATAATCAACTTAAGATATGTTTATAAGAAATAACAACTATCATGGTTATTAAATCTGTGCAGATAATTAAGATGTCGAAATTGTATGGTATTTCTAATAATATGTGTAAAAAAATTTCAGAATAATTAACTGAAGAAGGCCACCATCATGTGCCGAAATGTTTGAAGCAATTTTAATCTAATTGTATTCATTTTCACTCGAAACCATCAATTTTAAATATATTGTTTTCTATAGATATATAATAAGAAAACACAATACATCAAATTAATTGTAGGAAAACCTTATGTTAATACGTTTTATTCGTGCTTTTAGCAAGAGTAGATTTGAGATTCACGACTGGGAAATAACCGGGAATTTTGTTTGAGAAAAATAGTAGACATTCTGATATTGTACTTATAAGTAACTTATTTGAACAATTTTCAGTTTTAAGACCTATTTTTTTATTGCTTCAATTTTCAAGTAATATTTTAATATGAAAATATTAATGGAATATGGTTATTAACCTTTCGAAATACTATCAACAGTTATACCCATGGAGACACCAATACCAATTGTTGCATCTTCATCAGAGTCCCAGGAAAAAAAGGACGAATTGGTAAGTTTGATATATTTTTGGTTACGCGTACACTTTTTATATTTCAAGTCGAATGTAAAATGTAAAACTCGCAATTTATCAAACAATAGTAATTACTGCAGTGAACTCTGGCCTATTTCAAGGGCCACGAAACGTAAACATTTGCGGATTTCAAGACTGGAGGGGCCCCCACCTCTGCCGCGAGTCGTCGACTGATTTTTGTCAAGCGACCTTCGTTGGCTGCCCCGGCCTTGTATCGACGCGCGTGCTGTAGACACGTGTACGCATATGCGCATCATACATGTCTGTGTTTTTCAAGTGTTTTTGTGGACTTACGACGTGAAAAATATAGGGGAGAAGCGGGTAATGCGGCGCGCATAACATGCATCAATCGGTAGATAGAAAAATGTATTCGATAATGTAATGAAAAAATATGTAACACATATATCAATATCTAAGCTTTGCTTTATTCATGTGAAAAATTGAATCTCTATCAATTAAAATACTTAATTATAAAGGCTTCCAAAGAAGTCCACGTGCGTCAACTTACCCTACCAGTCGGATAATGCGGCACGCAATATTAATTTTATCTGTGCGCAAATTAAAAATAATTTTCTTACAATCGAATGCACAATTTAAGTAAATTCAGATTTCTATATTAATTTTCAGTTTGAAAAAATAAATTTGAGGCTCTATTTTGGGAGTGATTACCATCCAAAGCTGTGAACATACAAGATTCAACATTTCGACAGTTAACCATTAAAATGGCCGTCCGCGCCGCATTCCCCGCTTGTGCATGGTACTGAAAAAAGACTTTTATCTGCAGATATGAACTAACTTTACCTATTTGTGACACATGAAATCCTTTGGAATGTTCAGAAGATCAATATTAACAAAGTCTTAATACATTTGGACCAAAATAGTGTAAGCTTCAATGATTTTTGCGAAGCTGTCATAATAGACGAGAAATGCCCAAAACAAACTTTTCAACTTAAAAATTAAGCAATTATCTTAAATAGCCTAATTTTATTACTATTCGATATTCCATTCATAATTGCATATACTGAACAAAACCAATATTTCGCGGAATATTGAGTATTGTAGAATGACGTCACGATCATTATAGGATAGGTGGAAATGTCAGAAAGGCTAGCATAGTTGGCACATCTTGTCATGGGAATGTATACTCCTTTTTGCAGAAAATATTCTAAACGTAAAAGTAAGTTTTAAAGGTCTGAATAGTAACATTTTTCAAGTGTAGAATGCATTTTCGCAATTCTGTTTCATCCTTTTATCAGTTGAAGAAATTTCACGAAATACAATCAACCATCTGAAATTTGATGTTAGAGTACCCGATTCTGATCTAATCGGTCTGATACACTAACCTTTAATTTTGGATATTTAATTTTTTTCGTGACACTGAATGGTCGTCAATCGACAGAAGAATGGAACATGACTAAGAAAATGAATTCTACACTTGACAAATATTACTATTCGTATATTTATGACTTACTTTTACGTTTAAAATATTTTCTCCAAAAACTCGTATGCATTCCCATGGCGTCATGCTAAAATACTCAATTCAACCAACTAGAGCTACCCGCTCTTCGGACCTCTTTTTAATTGTTCAGCCATTGACTCGGGCGAGACCGTACAGGGACCGTGGTGGGAGGTGACGGAACTGCGCAATTTGAAATTGCCCAGCATGAGGGACTTGAAATAGGTGTGTCTTCAAATAGGCAAGAGTTCAATGCATTTTGAAAGGATACGTTGAAAACCTCAGAATTACAACAACCTATAAGATACCTATTATATTGAAATTAAATATACAATGTACTGTTTTGTAAAGATATCAAGATTGAATCAACAAGGATGTGAGGCTTTAGAGAAAGGGAAGTGGAAACATGCGATTGAACAATTTACCAAAGCCATCGATATTGACAACAAAAACGCAATTCTTATCTACAATAGATCCTTAGCTTACCAGAAAGCTGAAAGATATGGAGAAGCAAAGGATGATGCTTCCTCTCTCTACGAGTGTAATCGTTTTTTGTCAAAATGGCAAGTATTTGTTCGTATCGCAAGCATATCACTTTACTTTGACATTGAAGATGCATTATATACGTATCAACAAGGCCTAGTTTCAATTGAAAACGATGAATTCGGCTGCAAGTTCCAGAGTATAATTACAAGTTCGACAGAAGATTTTTACAGTGTCTTTTATAGACTCCAAGACGAATCGAATTTTCACACGTTTTGGGAAGATATCAATAATTATTATACTTCCAATAAGAGTTGGAAATTTATTTGTGACTTATATTTCGATAAGGGCTGCCATAATCTCAAATTAATCTTCTTGTTTTGCGACGGATGTGTGCGTTCCCACTTGCCGACTTCTTTTATCGATGATAAATTGAAATTGCCAAAAATATTTCGAGTACTGTTTGACCCAAATTTGCAGCCTGGGCTAGATTTGACTCAACTCACTAGTCTTTTAAAGATTGCTATGTCAGCATTTTATCAATTAGGAGAATTTAAGAAATGTGTACAATTGGGACAGAAATGTATCGAAGCAGCTCGTGAACATGGGGCCGGCATCAACCTACTTCGCAGTGCCTGTAGAATCATTTCTCAGTCACATGCTAAAATTGGGAATAAATACAAGGCCAAATTATATTGGGATATCTCAATGAATTTACACAGACTGCCAGCGTTTCGAACACCTAAGTCGATAACAATTAATGTACAAATGATGCTCTCAGACATAATTAAGATAATTGACGGTGCCTGGGATGAGGAACTAGGTAGCTAACATTTTCATACATCAACTTCTAAAAAAAGTTCTTTTTCAATTAATTATTAAATAAATGAGCTTAAAATCATAATTTAAAAGCGCAATATAGTATATTTTGCACCAAGAGGAAGAAGCGGGACTTTTTCGAGGAATGCACGATACCCAAAAATCTCCAGTCCCTTCACAGTGGGCACAAAAACATTAACGTCCCATGTTCCAAAGACGGTCTTTGGAATATGGGACGTCTTTAGGACGTCAAATGGACTGAAACAAACGTACTAGGAACGTCTTTAGAACGTACTAGGACGTTAATGTTTTTGTGCCCACTGGGTTGGTACATATAGGATATTTTTTTAAACAAATTCATGATTTCAGACGCTTTTTTGTAATACAGAATTTCGGAAGCTTTATTTTTATTTTAATATGAATTTAGGAAAATTTTGAAAATTACGGAAACTTTTTAAATTTTGGAAATTAATGTGAATTTAGAAATTGCTAAAGAAATTTTAAATTTAGAAAATTCTGAAAACTTTGAAAAGTTAGAAAGGACCACGCACCAAATACATGGGAAAAAAGGTCCCGGTTGAATTTTCTAAGTTTGTGATATTTTTTAGTTTATGATGTCCTGGTTAAAAAAATCCTTATGGCAAAAACTCAAATTATGGACAGTTTTTGCTCTTCGACGATTTAAAAGTCAGATTTAGATACATATTTTTACCTGTGGAGTGGAATATATCACAGACATTTTTCCACCCTTTGCATTGCTTTCGTGTAAGTTTATGCAGAAAAAAATTGCACGAACGAACAATGCGATGTAATCACGTTAGATGTGTTAAGCACTAAGCGTTCGGGCGATGCGCTAAGCATTTAGGCAACGCGCAAAGCTTTCATATAATTGCATGTTATCGAGCTTCAAACGCGAAATTCAACTTTTATTATCAAGATAAGCATTCCTTATAAAGTGTTTTAGACTGCTTGACTTAAACTGGCGAATCAAAGCCGAACAGCAACGCTGGGAGTTTATCATGTTGTCTGAGTGCTTTTCTTAAACGCTTAGCGTTGAAGGTAGGATGGAAGCGTTGGCACAAAAGGAGAATTCTATGAAAGGTACTTTAGAGTGATTAACATCAACTGGTTGATCGGTGCCCAATTGTAACGCTGGGTATCGATTCTTTTGTCTGGCCATTCAACTTAAGCGCCTTGCGACGAACTTCGGGTGCAATCTTTCAATCGCAAGTAGTTTTTGTCATGCGTTTGAGATTTGGCTATTTTTATCACCGATTCAGAAAATCAAACGACTCTTGATAATAAAAGTTGAATTTCGCGTTTGAAGCTCGATAACATGCAATTACATGAAAGCTTTGCGCGTTGTCTAAATGTTTAGCGCATCGCCGGAACGCTTAGCGCTTATCACTTCTAACGCGATTACATCGCATTGTTTGACAGTGCAATTTTTTTTCTGCATAAACTTAGATGAAAGCAATGCAAAGGGTGGAAAAAAGTATGTTATATATTCCACTCAACAGGTAAAAATATGTACCCAAATCTGACTTTTAAATCGTCGTAGCGCAAAAACTGTCCATAATTTGAGTTTTTGCCATAAGGATTTTTTGATTAGGAGAGCATAAGCTAAAAAATATCACAAACTTAGAAAATTCCACCGTGACCTTTTATCCATGTATTTGGTGCGTCATCCTTTATTAAAATTATGTACAGTTTTGGGATTTTAAACAAATTTTCTGAATTTTTTGATAACTTATGATAAATCATGGTAACTTATCGCTTCGATTTGGTCCAATCTGTCAAACAATGTGTTAACGCGATTAACTGATCGCTTCATAATTTTCATTATTCACCTCTGACTACACTTTTTACTCCTCAGGGAGTAAAATGTACTTTTCACTCCCTAGGGACTGAAAAGTAGAACTTTAGCCTCACTGAATAGGCAATGAAAAGCGCTGTAATCGAGCATGGCCTTTTACTTTAAAGAAATTACTTTTTATATGAATTATAATTTTTAAGTTGAAGCTGATTGACGATATTTTGTAATCAGCTCAACGCATAAAACAAGCAACTATTTCCATCGAAGAATCAGCCATTTGTGTTCAGATCGAGGACCAGTTACCCATATACACAGTAAGTTCAAATGATTTACAAAAAATTTGCATGCATAATAATTTTGTTTAAATCTTATAAAAGGGGAGAGTCTGAACTATTTGATGAAATGACAATGACAATTAACTGGAAAAAGACTTAATTTGCATTAAATTTATTAACTTTCATTAAATAAATTTTTCAATATGTTAGCATATCAATATATCGCAGTAATATATCGTAGCCACTTAGAGTAATTAGACATTTGATGAAATGTCTAGAAGTTCATGAATTGCTAGCAGATTATGTAATAATCGACAGTTATACTATCTGTCTAAAATTTTCAGCCGTTTCATGAAGTTCGCAAGCGCCTTTAGACAATGTTTACATTTAATATTAATATTGACATTTATGTAATACTATAAATGTCATAGATCAGAGTTTCACTATCTAACTATTCTAATCATTTCATGAAACGACTAAGGACCAATTCCTTTTCAAATCAGGTCAAATTTCAAGAAAAGTCTACGTCAGGGTGTCAGAATGACTTTTTTCGGGATTTTCTTTGTTTATTCAAAGTGGGAATTCTTGCTCTTGCAATTGATTCGGATTCTTTTTTTTATTGAAAAATGATAAACTGGCGGTTCTTTTTCTAAAATGATCGAAAATGGATTTTCTCAAAAACTCTACTAAAAACATTTTTTTTTAGAAATAGACGGTAATATTTCTTGATGATCCACAGCTTCCCAATGAAACAAATTGTGTTTGAAAAATCGAATTTGATCATTTTCATCGGAAACAATAAAGGATACAAGAATGTACAGATAAAAGTTTACACGTCTTGAAAAAGTTCTATAAAAAATAGCTTTTGATATTTTGTGATATCTTGCATTGATTACGAGCCAAAATAAAAAAATATATATTCAACAAAAAATCTTTTGACGTCAAAAATGTGTCAGACCGCATAAAACTGATAGGGTCCCTTTTTCATATTAGCAGAAACTTTTTTTCAAATTTCGATAAAAAGGATAAAGAAAATTTTCTGAAAAGCGCGACATCACAAAAGAGCAATCAGTATTTTTGAAAGAACTTTTCTATATGTGTAAACTTTTATATACCTAAACATTTTTTTTGTACCTTTCGATATTTTCGAGAAAAATGCAAAAATTCTATGTTTCAAAAATAATTTTTTCATTGTCAAGCACTGGTTGCAGTGTAAGGAGGCTCCATTCAAAAGGCTCATTAAGGGGTCCCCGAATATAAGGTTTAAAGTTTTAAGAAAGTTGTTTTAACCATTTAAAAAAAGAGAATTACAGAACATGAATAAAGAGGATGTATCTATCAGCTACATTTTTGCGATTAGGAAGCGTTTTTTAATTGCGTAAGAAAAACATACAAAAGTTTATACCCAGCCCACCCCTAATGACTATTTTTCACTTTATTTCAGTTCATTTGATAAAAAAAAGTACTGACTAAAAATGTTTGTTGGATTAAAAGATTTTAGAAACAATCAAAACCTAGGGTTAAGTAATTATTACTTAAAATTATATTCATTAAACCTAATTACATTACAATCCAAGTTCCATATAATAATAGTGTCGGGGGTTGCCTCGCACTGGTTTTGTTACTAAATCGGTAACTTAACCAATCAGGGCCGCCTAAACCGTTTCCAATTGTAATGCATAATATTGCGCAATATACTTAACTGAGAACTCTCGCACCGCGGCCCTTCCGAGGCGAGAGTCGCCACCGTCTCTTGCCCTGCCTTCTGAGAAACTGTGTGGGCCAGCACTTCTAGGAATTACAAAACCGGACCCGCTTCTATGGCACCTGGAGAGTATGCGATCGATAGCCACGTTAGCCGTTTCATGAAGTAAGAGTAAAACTCTGGTTTATTACCCTAACTGTCGAAGGTGCTTGCGCAGTTCATGTTCACACATAAAGCCATGTACTTGTGCCAAAAACATGCCGACGCACTTGCAGAATGGATGCAGAGAGCTGTCATTCTCGGGTCGCTCCGTGCTCTGCGGACACACGAGGGTTGATTATTTTTTAGATCTTTTTTCTACTTTATAGTAGAGAGCAGCGAAATTGATAATCGTCTTTTAACCATTCTCTATTCAAATTAAAAAATGTGGAATTTCTAACATTTTTGAAAATAATTTTTGTAGAAACTTTCACATTTTGTATAAAGTAAACAAGAACAACTCCGAATAAGTAAGTTTCCCCTAATTTGACCCCAATGACTTCATGCATTCTTGTGATAATATGCATAAATTGTGTATAAAATACGACATATTTATTATATTTAAAAAATAAAAACCCGTATTATCAACAGGTATTAGAATTAAAAGAAAAATATGGTTTTTTGGAAAGAGGAAAGCTGTTCAATACGATCCAACTGTTCACTAAACAGATCGCGGAGGACTCTGACAATTATATTCATTATTACAACAGATGTTTAGCATATACTAGAAGTCGCCAGTTTGAGGAAGCAACCAAAGATGCAGAAAAATTAATATCTTTGAACCCGTTATTAGCTGAGGGTTACTATCGAAAAGGCATTGTTCACTTATACAACGACTCTTGGGATGAAGCCATTCTGTGTTTCGAGAAAGGCCTCCAGATCGAACCTGAACATGTGAAAATGAAACACCACCTCTCGTACATAGAATATTCCAGAAAATGGAATAATCAAACGGAGAATGCTTTACTCAAATTGAAGGAGGACCCACGGACGAAGGGATATTTCGACAAGCCTGTGGACCGTTTCAAGTCACCTTATGAACACCTAATCATCGACCTGTTTTCGCCCACTCATGTAGGAATAGACTTTTTTGCTCAACCATTCATAAGAGATGCCTGGAATGTGCTTTATGGATCAGGAGAATCAGAACCTAAAAATGTTGTACATTTTCAGGGAAATGCTATTAGTTTCTTTTCAAGACAGGAGTATGAAAAAGGTGTAGAATTATGTGAGAATGTAGTTCAAATCAGTCATCAGAATAATGAAGATTGGGAACATTCCGAACGAGCCTTGAGATTAATTGGAGATGCTTATAAAAAAATGGGTGATCAAGAGAAACACAAAGAGTATCATCAGAAAGCTGCTCTTGAGAACAAATTTAAACCAATAGCACATTTCACCTAAATTACATAAGAAATTTGGTTGACTTATGTAATAATTTGTATCCTTGATAAATTTACGACGTTGCAATGAATATTTGTATTATTTTCTTAAAATAAAAGAATTTTACAAATTTTATTCGCAATCTTCAAAAATGGTCAAAATTTATTTTCTTCCCTTTTCAGCAGCTTTAAGGGTTTTAAAATTATACTATCCTCTTGTTTGGTTTTACTTTAGTGTAACAGAAATATAGCATATTGTTTAACTAGTGCGAGAAACGTGTGGAATATATTCTCATACGTGTCACGCAAACATAATATTTTTTGCAACACGCATAAAAGTGGCGATTTATCGTGTCTGTAAAGTGTGCGCAAAGTGCCAGATTTCTCTACTGTGAGATTAGCGTGTGGGAGTACGGTATTCCCGCACAGTTTTTACATGCAGAAATATTTCGACACTGGAAAACTGTATGCAAATACTATATTCTCGTACGCTGATCGCACAGTAGACGAATCTAGCACTTTGCGCACACTTTACACACACACGGAAAATCGCCATTTTTAGCATTGTTGCAAAAAGTAAATTGTAAGGTTTACGGTTTCCATGTATAACTTCACGATATTATAATGCTGTCAAAATAAACTTCTGAACCGAAATTTAATACAAAAATCAGAGTGTTTAAACAATACAAAAATATACACCGTCACCGACGTCTAAAACATTGTTTTTGAAACAAAACTTGATGCACTCCACATCGAGTTTCTCAAAATGTCAGAGT
>CAKNWT010249593.1:2414-24193 GCA_932066315.1 Andricus coriarius | reverse complement strand
CCCCCGGAAGCAAATCAGGTGGCCACCAGGACTATTCTAAGGAAATTCACGGAAATTAGGCCTAACCCTAACTTGAAAATTTTCTACAAAATTCCCTGTTCGGGGTTGTCCATATATTACGTAACGCTTTCAGGGGCGAGGGAGGGTACATATTCATTAGGTGCGACGAAGAGTTTACGGCCATGACCTTTCTTTAAAATTCTCAGTGTCGTGTTACTGTTACTGTGAAATTCGTAAAAAATGCTAGTTTCCTCTGGATCTCAGACTAGAAGGGTCCTTTTCTAATGACATAGCGAAAATTATTATATTTTTAAAAATTTTAAATCTGTTTTCAAGAAAATTATTGAGATAAAAATTTTTTCACTTTGTGTCAGTGTTTTTATGTGTTAAATTACATGTGTTGTAATATTGGAAAAAAATAAGGAAGAAAATTACTGAGGATGAGTTTAAAATTTCGTGTTTTTGTTCACTGATCAAATCACTAAAATACTATATTATTGACTGCAGAATTTATCAAATTTACAAACTTCTTTTAAAAAATTTTTGTTTGAAAAATATACATTTTCGTGAATTTAGATCAATTAAAATGTATAAGGTAGGACTGATTCACATATCCTTACTGACGAGTGCAATGAGTCAGTCCGGGATGAAACCTAAAAACTTCAATTTTTATTTTATTTAAAAATAGATATATGTAAAAAATAATAATTGTAGAACACAAAACAAATAAATATTATCGACCCTAATGCCAATACAGAAATCTTCTTTACTCAAATCTGTAATACTCACGTTGTAAAAGAAAAATTATGCAGAAAGCAGTTTTTGCAACTAAACAATGGAAGATTCGCTGGCAGGAATTTAACGTTTGCAGTAATAATAATATAATAATGGTAATGTTTTGTTGGAAAAGGGGGTGGGGCTAGTGGCACTGAAGATCTTCGAACGACCTGTTTCAAAACGAATTAGCGCCACTGCAAAATATATGCACTAATAAATGCACCTATTTAAATATACATATTAGTCCAAGCATCTGGTAGTTTCTTACTATTTTAACTAGGCAGAGAGCATTTTTTTGCTAAAGTGATTTATTCATAGGTCCTGATGCAGATTCCAAATTTGCTATGACTTCTAGGTGTCCCGTAAATATTTGTGAAAAAAGTTCCAAAAATCGTGTTGTATACAATTTTTTCAACTTGTCGATTTATACCCTTCTTACTTATTTATAACAGACTAATGTTCTATTTTTATGAGAAAAATACAGTTATAGTCGAATTTATTCTTTTATGGGTGAAAATCTCGAAATAAGAGCAAGATAGAGAAAAGCGCCAAAACACTTTTCTTTAGAACGTTTTGAGAGGAATAACTTTGCTTCTTTAAAATTTTTTCGTATCTCATCTTGTTTTTACACAAAATGTGAATATTCATTTTTCAGTAACAAAAATCACGGTTTCTCCTCTCCAAGGGGCGAGCACAAGATAAAGTCTCATGAGATATATTCACCATAATAGTAACAACATACATAGTAGTATATAGTAATATTATTATAGTATTAATATGATCCTTCAAAGTATACGGATATTTTTTGTAAAAAGTGGCAGAAAAATAAAATTCTGAAGTTTGTATCTGTGCTTTGGAACCTGATAATTTTGCGAAAAAAAGTTCTGCGTGATAAATAAATTAAACGTCATTTCCAGTTATTGAAAAAAAACAATAATCTTGAAGAATTTTTTTTATAAATAATGATTGAACAATGTAAAATCGGTTAATTTATGATTTTTCATTCATTCTTTCCCAGAGGAAATACATAGAATGTCCACAAAATTTATAGTTTCAAGAGTATTCTTAAATAATTGTTAAACAATTAATTTTTTACGCAAAGTACAAAATGTGTATTTATAAACAATTACATATGCATACATATGCCACCCAAATGCTTAAATACAGTCACAAGTACATTTTGCAGTACAGACAGATTCTTTCAAAAAAAGGGTAAACAAAGTTGCATTTTCATAACTCATGACCTATGGGAATTCGACGAAGCTTGAACTGATCTCGTATCGAAACCTTTGTCACGTTTCTTTGCGAAATTTGCAAGCAATTTTTCCATAACGTTCCCTTGGCAGTAACCTGTTTTTTGGATTTACGCAGAATTTCCTACTGTACAACTTTTCATCGGGCGGCATCAACGTTGCGTCATCCAGAAACGAACTATTTTGAGAAAAATAACTGAACACGGGTAATTTGCGCTAACAAATGGGTAAAAATGGCCAAACTTTGGGAAGGACTAGATCAAGTGTTGTTTTTAGAATAACTGAAATTACATATATCCACTTAAATTAATATTCAAAAGATTTTTTTTTTTTGTAAAATCAATAAGTTCCAAAGTACACTTCAGAATTTTATTTTTCAGCCACTTAGAAAAAATCCGGTTACTTAGATGGATCATAACCTATTAAATATAGAGGGTTCTCTTTTTTTATGATGTCTAATTTAATTTGGCGGTTTTGTTGTTGGATATTTTGCTCTAAAATGCAATGGGAAAGGGCCTAAACGAAATACGACTTTTGGACGGATTTTCATCCGTGCATATAGGGATAGATCGATTCTCCGATCCTACGCAGAGGACAGTGAGAATAGTTCGCTTCATGATCTAAATTCTAAGGTAGGGTTATACCATCCGTCCTGGTTTTTCGGGACATTTCCTCTTTTTTCGAGGTCTGTCCTGGTGTCCTGGCTTTTTCTTGAAAATAGGCAAAATGTCCTAGTTTTTTACGATACCAAGATTTTTGACAGCAAAGCTAAATATTAGAGATTGAGTACTTTGTACACCTGTACAGTGCTTCGGTGTACATATGTATTTATTTACAAATACAATAATTGTTCAGTTTAATAATAAAAAATTAAATGATATTATTAAATAGATAATTAAATGATTAAATAACAATAATTACAATAATAATACATTATTTATACCATTTCCTAGATTTTCTTTTTCAGGAATCGCTTGAAAAATTTTGAGCGTCCTGGTTTTTCACTCGACCCAGATGGTAACCCTATCTAAGGTTTGTTTAGAAGAAATTTCATTTCCTGCGCCGATTCTACGGGGATGATCGTGAGTAGAATCTACTTAAAAGAACGTGCCAAAAATGGTTAAAAATAAATTAGAAAAATTTTAACAAATTTTAAAGTTGTTAGACAACCATTTAATTGATTAACATCACAGGGATGGAATTGATCCGTGAATAGAAAAGAAATGATAGATTCCACCCTAATCTTGCGGTGAATATATTATCGTGAGAATAGTTTGCTTAGGTCCTTAGGGAAAAATTCAATTCTTTCTCCAATCCTACAAGGAGGATCGTAAGAAATCAGGAGCAAATGGAGATTCTATTCAAAATAAAACTTTAAACAGTAATCCCCCCTTTCGGTAAACTATTATACAAAATCAAGTAAAGGCCTATAATTATTTTCCTGTACTGAATTTCTTATTATTTTTTCGCAATTCTAGAAAACTCATGATAGAAAATCATTATAAGGAAATCAGTATTGAAATAAAGAATGTGTAAACATTAAAAGAGTAGATGCAAAAAATAGACGTAGTACAAACCAATGATTTATTTATTTAATGTATGGTTTCAATAAATTTTAAGGAATTTCAAGAAATTCCAGAGAATTTCCACGGATTTTAAGCAATTTTGTCAGATTTTAATAAAATTTTACGGCATTCTGAAGATTTTCAAACATTCTCGGGGATTTTAAGAAATTCCAAAGGGTTTCAAGAGATTTAAACCATTTCAATTAATTTCAAAGAATTTTGTAGGATTTTTAAAGATTTCAAGATATATCTAGTGAACTTTGAAGGGATTTCTAGTGAACTTTGGAAAATATATAAATTAAAATGAAATTTCAAGGGATTCCTGGCGATTCTCCAAGGATTTCAAGGGATTGCAAAGATTTCTATACACTGAAAAAAAGGATTACTTGTACCAAGTGAATTTTACTTGGCTGAAGTAAGTAAAAGTCCTGATTATTTTTAAAGCAATATTTATTTGAGGCAAATAAATATATGCACTTTGAACAAAAAAAAAAAGAATTTCTTTCAGCCAGACAAATGTTAATAGGAATAAGTTAACATTGTTTGATTAAAAAATACGACCTATTGGTCGTAGGGAAATATTTCTTTGAATCAAAGATATATTAATTAAAGAAAAAATTCACATTTTAAACCAAACAAATGACTCATTGTTCCAAATGAATGTGCCATGAATGGGAATGAATGTTTCTTTGAAATGAGGAAATGTGAATTGATGGAAAGAAATATATTTTAAAGTCAAGGTAATATTTTATAGGCTCAAAAAACTATTTCTTCACATCAAATTTTTTAATAGTTGAAGCAAAAGAAATACCCCACTGATTCAAACAAAAATTCTTTGGCCTAAACCATGCGCGAGTGCAATGAAGTAGTTTCTACTTCAAAAATGGATTCTTTCAGTCTTAATTATAATTAACATTGTTATTAATATACATATTTAATTTAAACAATTCGCATATTTAAAAACCTTGATGAACCTGAAACATACAAATTCGATGAAAAATTCACCTCTAGCAGGAATCGAACTTGGGTCCGTCGAAGTGTAAAGCCCACAGCGATCACCTCGACGCTGTCGCAACATGGAACTCCTAAGGTGGAAAGCTGTATTTAACCCTCACCATAAATGCCAAAGAAATATTTCTTCGTTGCAATAACTGTTTATTTGTTATGAATAAGTTCATTCTAGTAAGAAAATTAAATATTTTCTTGAACTGAAGAAATAAATATTTATGTAAACACAATATCTTGTTCATCTAAATAAATGCTTCATTGGTATAAATGCATGAACTCATTGTAACAAATGAATATACTTTCAATGTAATTAATATTATTTTGAATGAAACCATTATTTCTTTGTCACTTTTTTTGCTTGCAAATTTCGCAAAGAAACGTGACAAAGGTTTCGATTCAAAGAATAGAAAATAGGATTCAAGTAAATGCATTTTCTTGGTTCCAACAATTATTTTTTTCAGTGTAGGGATTTAAACAGTTTTTTTAAGAACTTTAATGAATAAGTTTAATTTAAATTATACCGGAACTTGGATTTCATCAGCGATGTGCGGAGCGCGGGAGGCTTGCTCAGTGAACCGTGACAAACAAGCAGAAAGGCCGAACTCCCACGCGTTAGTTGCATCAGGTTACGTCATCCGTTCAAATCCAACAGAAATGATTCACGCGGCCTTGCTTGTTTACGTTCAGACGGTCGGGTTTTAATTTAAACGCCACTTCAAGCAATGCCCGAAACCACAATTAAATCCAAGTTCCAGTGTACATTTGAGTGTACATTGGAGGGCTTTTTAAATAATTTATACTTTTTTAAATTGATTTTAACAGATTTTAACAGATGCCAAAGCTTTTACTGGATTGAAAAATATTTTTAATTAAAACTAATAATTTTAATAATTTTATATTTTTAAGAGATTGAGCTATATACAATATACCATACGTATTCCAATTAAATTTGAAGAGATTTCAAAGACATCAAGATAAATCACAAATTTTTTCTGTCTAAAGTTTATTTGTGCAGAATCGCTATTTTTGTGTACTTTCATATTACGAGATTATGAGTGGTCTGAAATAAATCTTTCCTTTGTAGTTTCTCTATATTTTACATCAATTCCTTCAATATTTTTGTATTATGTATTCCAATGCTGATTATTCTATAATTGTTTTCTCTATAATGATTTTCTATCATGAATTTCCTATAATCCATGGAATCTTTTGCAATCTCATGCAATATTTTGCAATCCCATGTAATCTTACTATCTTGCAATCTAGTGTAAAAATTGAAAAAAATGTTTAGGTGTATTACCTAGAATTCTTGCTATCCCAGCTAGAAAGTATCGCTGGATTTCGTCTTCCTAAATAGTTAGCTGTATCGAACAGATTTTCTTGCAGCAAAGTATAGGTACAGTACCTAGAAAATTTAGCTGTCACGAGCAAACCAATTATAGGAGATACGATGTTTGAGCATGACTGCTAGAATTTTTAGCAAATGGTGATAGATTTATCTCCCAAATTTTCTGTCTGCAGGAGATAGACGGTTTTTATATCTTAGCTATCTAGTTTGCAGTCCTACCTAAACTTTATTGCAAATTCAGCTATATCTCCCCAGCAATATATTTCTAGCTACAACAGCTATACCATTTTTTTCAGTGGGGAATAGCAATTTCGCTCTTCCTGTGCGGCAGATCGAGTGTGCGCTCCTGTAAGAAATAGTTTTTTAAAAACGTTCTCGATCCTACAAAGAGTATAGTGTAAATGTCATTTCTAGCCAATTTGGAATTTGCATCAGGACCACTAAATATGCCGTTTTAGAAAGAAAAAAAACGGGTTCTACTTAGCCTTTTCGTACGAGATGCCTGGACTATATTTATAATTTTACTATCCGAGCTTTTTTACTAGAGCTTTTTTCTTCGATAAAGGTACCCTAGAACGCTACGTTCCTGTAATTTAAAGCATACGAAAGCTCGTTGCGCTGGCGCAACACCGTCGCGCGGATCGCGTGTGCCGCAGATCATGCCGCATTGGCTCATGTGTATAACAAATATTATAATTTCCCGCTTCCTTACTCTAACGTACGCCGTAGCGTTGGAAGTACATACATAGTAAGTAGAATAGTGACTGTCATCAATTGTTGTCTGCCTTCATCACAAATTCATTCAAAATATCATGTACAACTCTGCAGTATGACGCGCCTGCTCATCAGGCACGACGTTCTGTCGAAACTACGACAGAAAATCTCCTGTCATCCGCCGTAAATGTACCCGAACGGATATTTATTCGTACACATGTGCTGATGAGCATCGATCTTCAAAATCTCACCTGAAATCGCTAGGCAACTCCTAACAGGAATCATGAACATCCGTCGCCTTCCTGGCTTCATGTATCACTACAAGACCGTCGCTGCACTGATGGTATCAACACTTTTCTTAATTGTCTATCTTCTCGTACACTGGGGCATCATGTGTACAAATCTCCAGGCCTGGCGTCACGTGTCAAATGTTGTGAGTAAAGTTAGAATATAAATGATATTCACTTCTCCTTTGTCATCCACTGGCACCTCATTCACATTCAAAAATGTATTTATTGTAAGCGCGCTTCTTCGTCCAGGCATAAAACGGAAATTACGTAAGATGGAACAAAAACAATGAATTACGGTTTCATTACGATAGCAAGTTTCCACTGGTTATGAAGGATTGGTGAGGGGTTAAACGAGAGAGGGTTAAAATCAAAAAGGGTATGCGCCCGCGCCTTATTCTTGGGCGATAGGGGTGGAAAGTTCGCTCATTCACGTGTGGACTGTAGTGGAAATCCATATGATAAGAATGTTGATGTGTGCAAAATTATATTAATATTTGGTAATTTTTAGGTAAATTCTATCAAATAAATCCAGTTGACGAATATGAATTGGTAACAATGTTATTGAGAGTTACAAATTGTGATATAAAATTAAGAATTATTGAGGAATTCAAATTTTCGATGCCCCTTTATACATCTAGCTTTCTCTTTCAAACTATTTCATAGTAAATGTGTTTTTAAGTCCTGATATATTCTTGTAAACTCATCAAATTTTTAGTGCGCTTCCATTATGTGCTTACAGGGTACTTCTATAATTAGCAAGAGTTTTATGAATGTATCACGTTTGCAATAAATATCCTGAACACATTCAGCTCAACATTTTCATCACTTTTGTAATTTCAATCATCACAGTACCTATTGTTGTTAAAAAAGGTAAACCTTTTTTAAAAAATATGTGACAAAAAAAAAGTTCTATAAGTTAAATAAACATGGAAAAATAAAAATCTCACTGAATCATTTCTTGTCAAGCATGCGGCCGTCATACGTTATTTTTCAAAGGAAATTATATAACACGTATTTTCCCCGCGGTTTTATAAGAAATTATGGACCACGTGGACAGTGGGGGAAGGGGCAATAGTGTAAATCTGGAATCTAGTATTCATCGTAATTTATTTTTCGTAATTCGTAACGGATATTGATATTTTTTAGAAATGCTCAGCACGAAATGCAGGAGCTGATGTTTTCAAGAAAACCAAATTTTCAGCTAAATTGCCGCTTCTTTTGGCTTTATAATACCAAGAGTGTCCATGTTTCATAAAATATTCTATAAGTCTACATATGTTAAAAAATTGTGCACGTCGAATATAAAACATTTTAAAATACAATGAAAAATCATACAAATCAAATTTTGTATTTAAAATGGTAATTTTTCAAGCTGGAAAAGGGAAGGGGGAAATTCTATCGAACCCTATCCATTTGCCAGCTTTATGTTAAGTTAATTTCAGTTAAGGGTTAAGTTTTCAACTTAAAAAATTAAGTTGCAACCAAGAGGTTGAATTTTTAAACACAAATTATTTTAATTTTTTAATAAAAAACAGTGGAATGCAACGAAAAAGACGAATTTTTAACAAAAATTCAAAATCAATTACGAAAAATGTTAATAAAAAAAATATTTCTTAGGCGACCGATTCTGCGACAATGGCCTCTGATTTAGAATGCTTTCGGTTTCACCAAGTTTTCTGAATTAAAATTGCAAATAAAATTTTATTTTTTCATTTGGAAAAGGGTGACAAGATGACAAATTTCCAAAATAAGTGAAATAGGTGACAAATTTCAAAATAGGTAAAAAAGGTGAATAGGTGACAACTGTAATTTATTAAAAAGATGAACTTATTTCTGACTGTGTGTGTGTGTGAAACATTCTTTTTTTATAGTAGTTGAAATTGGAATTCTTTATGATTTTGGACTGAAATGATGTAAAATAAAGAACTGATCTTTTATTTTATATGTTCAACCCTTGCAAGTTGCAATAATGAATATATAAATAAGCAGTGAATCCCTTCAGGCGTTCTAAACCCGTGAGAAAAGATAGGCGTCGTGATGCCATATATATATATATGCTCATGTATTTTTAAAAAGTTGCACTTTAAAGAACACAAAATCGTTTTTATTTCTTAGAGATTAAAATTTTTTTATTTACATCCGCTGAGTCCTAAATCCACACCTACATTTCTTTCAAAATATATTGTCAACTGCTTCATTCATAAATCAGCTGCCGGATCGAATAAGGGCACATACATTTTTTCAACTCGAGCGGGATGGGTTCTCTTAGTTTTCAAAATTTGTTTAGAACAATAATTTTTGGAAATTTAATTAATGTAAGAAATTTGCTTAAATTCAGTAAGAAATATTTTCAGAATTCCTCTTTTTGTCCTGTCAGGGTTCATTTGCGCTCGCGCCGAAAAAATGTATGTGCCTTATTCGATCCGGCAGCTCAAATATCAGTGCTAGCGAAGAATGTCTCGTATAACTGCATACACTAATTTAAAAAATTGTACACTAAACATTTTTGTTGTGCATAGACAAATAATGTTTAAATCTGTTAATGTCTCCTATTCGGTTTTTGAATTTTCAAATTCAAAAACAGAAGATAGTAACCAAAATAACAAAATTTGTTTGTGTTACATATAAAAAAAATATTTGTTATAAACAAATTAATAAGCGAAAATTTTTTGTTAGGACTTCACATCTTTTTTGAGGACTTTACAATATTCGGATATTTTATTGCAAAAAATATGGTTGCAGTATACATAAAAACTATTTGATAACGACTTATTGAATATTTATAACAATTTTTTATAAATTATAAATACATTTAATAAACAAATTTACTGTTTTAGATATTGTTCGTCAGATTGGCTTTCATTTTGCGTGGAATGGACCAAGCTTTACTTTTAAATATCAATTTAAAAAAATACTTTGTTGTCCGGTAAAAATAGTTAACTTTTTTTACAAATTCAATACATTTTAATAAGCAAATGCAAAACTTAATCATTTTTCAATACTTAGAAAAAAATCTCCAACAGCTTTAACTTCAATAATTACATAATGACCTCTTAAGAGGATAATTTACCAGTATATAGCAATAATGCACATTCATCAGAAAGCACATTATTTCATGTGAAGCTTTACTAGACGAAGTATTTGAAAACTTTTTACACAATTGTCATAAAAAAAAGATCTTTTTTCATTTTTCAATTTGTCAACACCGTTTTTCTCCAGAGTCTAATATAAATTACTGACTAATATCTCTTTATGAAGTATCATAATTGTTATTAAAAAATGTAGTGCCAAAAAATATATAAATGCGATAATTTGATCAATAATTATCCGCTCTCATTAGCTAGAGTCAACGACATGGTTGTGGCAGTATAATTTAAAGTTGTGCCCTTTAAATAAAACGATATCGATTATCAATAGAGGAGTCTTGTTAATCATCATAAAAATATCTTCGCTCTTTAATTTGTTTATAACAAACATACCATTTTTTATATTATTGCTTAACAATGTAGGTGAGTATTCATTTGCGTCTTAAGTCTTTTGACTGATTTTTAACATTTTTTATCGATTGCGATGTGTTCGAATAACATGGGTGGCTTGAATTTTCAGAAAATGAGGGATTTTACACTCGAGGAACTTTTTCGAGGAACTTTAGCGTTTTCTATAGAAAAAAGATGAATCTGCTCCATCGGTAATCTACGAGCGCTTTCTAGGTATATATTTTTGTAGATACGGTATAAAGTATAAACCGGATCGAGGTGTAAATGCCAAAATTCCTCGTACCTTTTTTTACTACATTTAACCTAGCGGTGTAAAATCTCTCTATATTTTTACAATTTGTAAGTTGAATAAAAAAAGAGTGGCATCGCCCTTTAAAAAATAAATAAACGATTCTCGCAATCTTATTCCACTGTACATCCGGACATCCTTCATTTGAATGCATGTATCTTTTTAAGATCTTGTCTAATTTTTATCCATTTCATTGTAAAAGTCCATCACAAAAGGATGTAATTTCAATTATATAATTGCATTTGATACCAGTGTAGCAGACACAATAACGGAAATGCTATGGGGATTCTATGCGGTCCTCTTTGCAACAGCCAAGGAGTTCATTCCCTCGTATGTGAAACTTTACATGCTGGAAAAGAGGCAGTTTTTTCAGCGCATTGGGAGAACACGAGATTAGTTTTCAAGGCTGCAAGGTCTGTTTATATGTAAATACAATAAGTCCAGAAAAATATCTCAATTAAAAGAAATTTTCATTATCTTTTTAACTAATTCATCATTATCTATTGGATGAAATTCTGTATGACTGTTATCACCAAAGCTCGGTGCGGTGAAACCGAGTTTTATTGAAAGTTGTTTGCAAATGGAATTTTTCTATTGCATCCTACTAACAATTTAAGACTAAATAAAAAATAATCGATCGGGCCCTTTTCTCAAATTGCTTTTTATGTTAAATCAATTTTTAACGAAAAAAATGCCCGAAAATATCATTATAACCGTAGTTTTAAATTCCTTGTGTAGCCTCATTTAAATTTATTCTTCAAAATGATATTATTATTTGCCAGTCTTATGATGTCGAACTTGTCAATATTTGGCCTTACAATTGATATCCTTATAGTCTAGGTTCTTAATTAAGTTGAAAAAAAAATTCTGTCAAGTAAGAAATATACATTTAATAGTATTTAATATATCATAATATTTTAAGAACTACTAAATTGATAATTTCATGCTAAATTTTTGATTTACTATTAAATTATTAAATAATAAATATATTAAAAATGATTGCCAAAAAGTTGACCACTTTAAGACCACTTTGAATAATATATTTTTTCTAAAATAATCTCAGTGAACCTTAAAATTTTAAATTTTAAATTTCTAAATAATGTCAACAACATATTTTAAATGTTTGAGATTCACAGATATATTGAGCTGAGAAAGATAAAACTCAAAAGTAGATATTTATGTTTCAGAGTTGAGGATTTAAAAAATCACTTCAAAGTCTGTCCCACCATTTTTTTATCTGGTAGTATAGTGAAAAATCGATTAGCTTTATCATAGTCACATGTCCTGTCACGCGGTTTTTAGCAACGTATAAAATTCCTATCCTTCCTATCCCTCATTGTCCAAAACGGTAAACTTTTTGGCAATCGCTCCTAAATACTATTACATTTATTATTTTTTGCTTAACACAATTTAAGAAACTTATCTATGATTTTTAATTTGGTCTCAAATTGTTGGTATGATGCGAAAGAAATGTACTCAAAATCAAAATCTAATTTGCAAAAAATTTGCAGTGAAAATCTGTTTGACCTCACCGTGAAAAGAGTTTAAAATAAATTTAGAAACAAACCTCCTTTTGCATTGAAATGATTGATCTCCTATGACTGTTTTTATACATGAAATAAAACATAACAAACACTTCAAATTATTATTTTTTCAATTATTTTATTTGTATGTCATAAAGACTTTTTTTTACCTAAAATCAATAAAACGATTAATCAATTAAAATAAAATAATAATCCCTAATTTTCTATTATATTAGAACTGAAACAACCATCGAACAAGCAGAGTCCCTTCTTTGGGAAGATGCCAATGGTCTAAAGCACTATCCATCAGAAACCGATTTCGCAAACATGATCAGAGATGTGGTATCAAACAAATTAAATTACAGCATGACTACACATCAAATTGAAAGACTAAGTCGCCTGCGAACAAGTCGAATCGAGACTGAACCACAAAAACGAAAACTCGAGATGGAGAACGTTTGGCCTCTTCTACAAGAACAGGAATATATAATGACACTTTTATTCGAAGATAGAGATGTTTTCCCCCAAATAATTGGCACTTGTGGTACATTTTATGCAGTTGAATATGTTCGCCCAATAGAAACCCCGACTACAATTTTGGCACTATCTGATTCGAAACCAGAATGGGCTAAGAGATTGAAATTAGCAGTGATGATACTGGATCTCCTGCAAGAACTTGAAACTGTTTTCACTGAACCATTTCACCTCTGCGATGTTAAAATAAACCACTTTGGTCTTCCCCTGGGAGGACATAAATTAAAATTTCTTGATCTGGATGCAGTTTTTCCAAAATCTGCGTTAAATAGGATAATGAATAACAATAGGGAGTGCGAAAGAAACGAGGATTGCGATTATTTTGACTGCAGGTCGTTGTGCTCGAAAAATATGCGCTGCGAATCACCAGTGGTTAATAATAATTTACAAGTTAGTATTACAGTCGATTATTAAATTTATGAAACAAAAAATAGATTGATTTAATCAATTTTATGTATTGTTATATCAAACTAATTAATTATAGAATCAACGATTTTGTAGTGTAGTATTATTTACAGTAAATAAGTTTAATTGAAGTAAAATTATCAGTCATCCAAAATATTTGGATCAGAAAATTACACTCTCAATGGTACATGATTTTGCTGATTCCTCCACTTAAAAAAGTTCAGCTTTTGCATCAATTCAAAGGCTATCAATAATTTAAATCAGATTTGTATTTACATGCGAAATATTTAGAAATTGATTTACTAGAAAACAAGTTACTGTTCTCTACATTTTTATCGTACTAAAACCTCAGTAACTTTTTATATTGCGAAATTAGTGACAAACTGGTGGAATTTTTGTGAATCTGATTTGTGAGTCAATTTTTACTGATTGAATTATATCCAGAAATACGTCGCTCATTTTCAGTGGAGTTTTACTAATTCAAATTAATAGTACGTGCACTAAATAATAAAATGTATATTAATTAATAATTGAAATCCAACACAAATTCTAACAAAATTTCACCGAATTATTTAAAAACTCCGGAGAAATATCAGAATGATCCTTGACAATGTAATAAATAGGAAATCCTTCAATATCATTTTATTGAGATTCTACAGAATTTTTAGGGTAAATTGTCCATATATTCATCTTAAATTCTATGGAAGGATTATTCAGAAATTCCGTAGAATTCTCGCAGAAATAATTTTACCGAAATTCTACTGTTAAATAAGAAATTTATATTTAATAAATAATGCTATTATATAATAATAATAATATTAATATTTTATTTCAGATAATTTGTGAAAAGATCTTTCTCGGGTGGACACTATCAGGAACAATAATTATTCCCGGATTATTGATGTCTGAACATACCAGTAGTTCTATGGCTGTGCTTTTGAGACAATGCGCAAATCCAACTGGAGAACATGGTCAATTGGCTCGAGCTGCTGCTCCAGAAAATTTGAAGTCGCGTTTATACAATATGATAAACGAGATGGAGCGTGAATTAAGTTCTTCCTTGCGATTGTGATCATTTGTCAATAGTTCCTTTTATACATTTTTTCTGCAATCCTCGATAATTGAAACCATAAGATGCTTTTAAAATCTTTGTCAACATTTGTGTTAAAGTTTCATTGCAAATGTTGTACTGACAATCTTATTTAAAATAATTTGTTAAATTTTGTGAATGATATTGTATTCAGTAATTTTATATTTTACTTAAAAAGTTGATTTAATTTTAAATAATATGAATCCGTGCCTAATGATGAGTCTGCTCATGCTAGTCCAATGAAATGAACCTCGAAAGCGTCTAAAGTTTAAAGTTCTTAAACGAGGGCTGCGATTCAAATATTAATTAATATTAACTTTTAAAGTCTGTAAGCTGGCCTTAGAATATAGATATCAAGTACTTCTATTTCTACATATTCTGGATAAATAATTCAATAAAAAAAACTTCTATGCCTTAAGGCCTTCTTTGTAAAAGATAAGTAACATGAATAGGAAAAAATATCATTTATCAATCAATTGTCTGTAAAATAAAAATATTATATCCAGTCAATGTAATAATTTATAGCTGAATTGGCAATGTCTACTTGTTTTAGTTATAATTAAATTGACTGAATAAAATATGATTTATTAACCTAAAATTTATGAACAATCACTAATTCTATGAATTATGAATTATTCATTAATTTATCATATTTAGTCTTCCTGTTTTGACGCCCAAGAGTTGTGCACGATTTTAATACAACTATAAGAAAATAAAATAAATATACATGATAGATCATTGAAAAATTAAAATTAAAGAGCATATAGTTTATGAATGTGAGTACGAAATAGTATTAATTTTTTACTTTTCGTTATTGAAGCACTTTGTACTGTATTAGGCATTTAATAATGCATGTAAATACTTTATACTTGTCTAGAATCTTAAATTTTTAAAGAATCGCCTGACTGCCTAATTTAACAAAAAAGTGATAGATATATGTTATTATATTACTTATATGATTGATTAAAGGTTAAATATGAAATTATATATAAAATTAAATATGAACAACCTTAATGGTTTCCATACTTCAGAGATAACAAGGACAAATTTCCATGTTTCCTTATAAGTTAAGTTTTCGTAAGACATCTTTTAAAAAGATGTAAGACTGGGCATTTAAAATAAAATAAAATTCAATATTTTGTCAGGGAACTATTCAAATAACTTAAATATTATTTAATGATTTATTTTTAAATAATTGTGCTGTTATGTTAATTATTTTGAACTTGTATGAAGGAACAATTGTTGTACATAAAAGATTTTTATTATATTCGTAATAAAGCAATAATTTAGAAACAAATATCCTTCGGTATTTCTTTATTATCATACATATTCAATATTTTTGAATTTCAGTGAATTAGATGAATTTCTAAAATTAAGAGATTCACAAATTTATAGTATACATATTTGAAGTTGGTAGTGCATAAATAAAATGGCAACTTTCCTGAAGAAAATAAAATTTCCAATGTCATAGCAGCAACAAGGAAGTTTTTAGAACATTTTTAATTTGATGCTCGATTCTAATGAACTTTTCCATATAAATTTTGTTTAAATTCTGCATGCATTATCTAACAAGGGAAACACCAGAGATTCTTTTTTTTATTCATAAGTTTTTTAAAGTAAGGTCATGGCACCAAATTAAAATTGTGAAAATCCTAGGGCCACATATTTGGACAGTTTCGAGATAAATTGAAATTTAAGAATTTTAAATTAGATTAAAATCAAATTCGAAATCCCATTTAACGTCCAACTCTCAAGTCAATGTATAGAATTCCTGAAAAAAAAAAAAAACAAGAATCCAACGATCAAATTTGGACAACCACCAAAAAATTCTCCTATTGCAATTCCTAAAAACAAAACAAAAATTTGTTTCTTTGGACAAAAATAAAAAAGAGGAAAGAAAAATAAGAAGGCAACCAACCAAATCCCCTTCCTTCTCTTTTTTATTCATTTCATCTTTTTTATTTTTATTATTATCAAATTACAATATAAAAGCATTTATAATATTTACCAACGTTTCGGTGCTCATACAGCACCCTTAATTATCAAGGTAATAAAAATTAGAACAGGTGGGAACAGGAACGAAACCACGACGCTATCTCCTCGATACCTGAGATCTAAGTGTGGGTCAAAAGGCAAATCCGTTACAAACAAACAAGAAATAATAGAAAGTCGAGATTCATGAAAACCTATTAGGTATTTTCACTTTAACCACCAACTAACTTCACTTCGTTGAGTGCTGAGGGGAAATCAATGGGCCAAATGCATGGGACAAAACTTTATTTACATTCTATCTTCGTAATAAATAGTCATTATTGTCATTTTGTTATTTCATGAAATAGTTATTAAAAAATAAACACTAATTTCCAGACACACTTATACAGAAAAAATTAGTTTTTACGAAAATATTTACAGAATAGGGCAAAAATGGACCAAATCCCATGCATTTGATCCATTGTTTTCCCCTCAGCACTCAACGAAGTGAATTTAGCTGATGATGAAATGAAAATGCCTAATTGCTAAATGTAATTAATCATACTAGAATGACTTTTGTTTAATTTATCCAAATCAGTTTTCAAATAAATAAACAACTTATTTTGTTTTTTAATACACTCTTATCACAACGTCCCAAACGAACATCACTTTTGTCTGTCTCACGTAAGTCATCCTACAGATCTTTCAAGTGATCTTGTAAACAACACCTAAAGGATCTTTACAAAAAGTTATTATTGAATCCATTTTAAATGATATACGGAAAATAGTATGAATATTAAATTTTTTCAACATAAATTCAATAGTTTTCGAAATCTGACGAAAAAAAGGAAGAACAAAAGTATTAAAAGAACTATATTCTCTCAATTCCTTCTGATTATCTGCTGTAGATAAAATGTTTCTTTGTTTGTTTTTGATTTGTTGAATTATAATTGCGATATGTTGCTCAATTAACTTTTGTGTATAATGATTAAGAAAAAGGATATTCCTAACAATATTCAAATTCTCTTTGTGAAATAAAGTGAGAGACAAACCTAGAGCTGTGTCAACGAAGTTTTTGATTACTGCAATTTTTGATTTGAAAAGGATTCAAAATGGATTCAATAATAACTTCTTATAAAAATCCTTTAGATAAATTTGAAAAAAGTGGTGTTGTTTACAAGATCACTTACAAGATCTGTAGGATGACTTACGTGGGACAGACTGCAGAATTCTTAATACTATACACAAAAGTGATGTTCGTTTGGGACGTTGTTATAAGAGTGTTCCTGCTAGCCATACGAGAGGGTTTGTTGATGTTGACCATGAGTTTGACTGGGATAATGTTGAAATTTTACATAGAGAAAGTAATGAGAGAAAGAGAGAATTCATAGAAATGCTTTATATTAAAAAACAAAATAACTTGTCTATTAATTTGAAAACTGATTTGGATAAATTAAAAAAAACTTTTCTGGTATGATTAATTACATTTAGCAATAGGTTTTCATGAATCTTGACCTTCTCTTATTTCTTGTTTGTTCATAACGGATTTGCCTTTTGACCCACACTTAGATCTCAGGTATCGAGGAGATAGCGTCGTGGTTTCGTTGCTGTTCCCACCTGTTCTAATTTTTATTACCTTGATAATTAAGGGTGCTGTATGAGCACCGAAACGTTGGTAAATATTATAAATGCTTTTATATTGTGATTTGATAATAATAAAAATAAAAAAGACGAAAGAAATAAAAAAGAGAAGTAAGGGGATTTGGTTGGTTGCCTTCTCATTTTTCTTTCCTCTTTTTTATTTTTGTCCAAAGAAACAAATTTTGTTTTTGTTTTTCGGAATTGCAATCGGAGCATTTTTTTGTGGTTGTCCAAATTTTATCGTTGGATTTTTGTATTATGCTCCGGAATTCTATACATTGAGCTTCGTGATGAATAAATTTGAAAAATTTGGTGTAATTTTTTCCCCCTTTTATTTATTGAAACATTCATTTATTCAAATATATGGTTAAATTTTATAAAATTATGTAAATCTAACAAATTTAACAGTTGCTTTCAATGGAAAACTCGCTTTTTCGAACATGATTTTATAAAACTTTATCAGGGAATTGTATAAATAAATATTTCAATAACTAAAAAGCAAAAAATATTCTAAGAAATTCAAACAAAAAATTTTAATTCATTTTTGTTGAAACTTTCCAAATATGAGGTGTTAGGAATTCCACAAACAACCAAAACTCCAAACAAAAAACGGAAAGTTTAATGGTGCCTGGTTAGATAAGTTAGACAGTGCATACAGAATTCGAAAAAAATTTAAAAGCTCATTAGAATCGAGCATTTTTAAATTGAAAAAATTAATTTTAGAATTTAAATACATTAAAATCGAAGGAGTTCCAGTTTTGGACACACATGAGTAAGCCAACTACTCTTCTTTACACTTAAAAAAAAATCCAAAGAATTTGTAGCCATTTATATGCTAGGCTCGTAAAATTTTAATCTTCATCTGATTCCTTAAGCTGGAAAACAAACAATTAAGTATAAAACTGTACTCCTTTTTGAAATAATCAAAAATGTCTTAAAAACAACGAAAAATTTTGCAGGGATATCTTGTAGAACTCCTCAAAGGGAACAACTTTTTCTATGGACTTTTTATGCTATGTCGCATATTTGTCGAAAAAATCTTAAATTTTTGATTTTCAAAAAACGCCCACTGTAACTTTTTCAATAAGGGCCAATTAATTCACTATATTCGCTATTTAGTAGTATTTTTACTGATGGAACCTCCGATTGAATTGTTACGTAATTTTTTAGCAACCCGTAAACATGTTAAAATTTAAAAAAGAGGTCCCAATAAAAACAGTTTTGACACTAAAAAAAAAAAATAATAAGTAAAACTAGCAACTTTAGTTCGGAACAATTTTTCTCACTAAACAAATAAATTTCGTTTGTAGAAAAATGGCATTAATAAACTCATTGGCCTAGCGAATAATTTTTTGTTAGCAGGTGATACAATAAAATACTAATATATCGTAAAATACATCTTATTATTAAATTTTTGTATTTATTTCATTTTATCATATTAAGTAATAGAGCAATGTTACATGCGCGCATATCATGTTAGTTTTTAATAGTTAAAGGTGGCATGTTCCCACTAATTAAATTAGTGTTTGTCAAATTATTTGTTTATAAAAATTAAACCAATATATTTAGTTACTTTGTACGTTTGATGCAAAATTTCAATGTTTATTTACTAATTTTCAACATTTTCGAATAAATTTGGATTGTTTTAATAGAATGAGAAGTTCGAATTGCAAAAACTCCTTAATTTGAATTTGCCACCAAAGCACTGGCCCTCCGCAAATGTAATCAACTGAACATCTAAATACCATCATTATCCGCAAATAAATAAATAAAAAACTACAAATATATTAACCTAAAATTCATAGTTGTTCCTCAATACAATATTAATATTTAAAAAGACTCTCCTAATTGTATTTTCATCTAAATATTAAATTAAATTGGAGGGTTTGTGACCCTCGGACCGATAACGGGAAATCTCAAGCTCTCAATCTCATAGTCGATGGCCGAGGAAATCCTTCATCTTTCTGGTTTTCGTCTGCAAGGCTCGCTGCAACGAAATTTTTTTGATAACGAGCCCATTTAAAGAGTAATTAATTATGGGTATCGGAGAATATCCAGCGGACTACAATCCGTCAATTCATGGACCCTATGATCCAGCTAGATTTTATGGCAAACGTGAGTATTAAATTCCCGTTTTTATTTTTTATTTCCCCAATGAACTACAAACATAATTTTTGTTCGTAGCGGACACTCCTTTCGGCCAACTAAAATTGAGTGAAGTCAATGCTTGGATCGGTCGTCGCAATAAAACGCCAACTGCCGTTGCTCATGCTGTTTCAAGAGGTAATTTTTATTTCTCTATCGATTTAGCAGCCATTTCGCCTGTGCTCCGAAAATTGCATAACCTCTAAATAACCAGAGACCTTCCTTTGAAAAGACGATTACATAACGAGCACAGGTCAAATATGTTTTGTGCTATACGTTATTTGTATATCGAAACTAGATTGATTGTTAGTCAAGATATCAATTATGATGAATTGTTTCAGCTTGGTGGCGTTGGCAGCATAAATACATTCATCCCAGAAATGCCATTTTCGTCGGACCCATGCAATTAATTTTCGGTGGGATGGCTCTCTTTTACTATCTTAATTACGGAAAGATCAGTAAGTATCGTCGACTTAATTAATTTATTGTTTCGGGAATGATTTGGCGCATTGGGAAGCCTTCATGGATTTGAACAGTTGTCGATCTCATTCGAACAACTGTTGAAATCGAACTAGTGTTAAAATCCATAGTGGAGACTGGTACACACTGGATAATTCGGATTTTCTCGTAATAGTAATGATATTAACGCACCAATTATTTTTTACAACAAATAAAATCCAACTACTTTTTGTTACAAATTATTAGAATGCGTTGATTTAACTTTTATTGTGAGAAAATATGCTTTATGCAGTATGTACCACTCTCCCCAAGACTCAGTGGAAAGTCAACCTTTTATGTTACCTTTTATAGCCAATTTGAAATCTTCTTTGACCGAAAATTGGGAGATTACGATATAAGTGGCGACAAAGTTTTAATGTGGATTCCTAAAGGATTTTTTGCGAGAAACACGAATCTGACAGTTTTAAATCTATGTCTCGAATAGTTTTCGAAATATCCAGTTTTTATGTTAAAGTTATTGACATGTTTTTATTAACATAATTTCTGAATATTGATTTCGATGAGATTTTTGGCTAGTGGGGGGTGGGAAGGCACCCCTATAACCGGTCACAGAAAAAAATCGATATCTTGAAATCTATTCCCGATATCGATTTAAAACTTTCAGATTCATGTTTCTCGCAAAAAATCCTGTAGGAGACCGCATTAAAACTCTGTCGCGACGGATATCGTAATCTTGCCCCGCAAATGTTTAAGTGACAAGATTTATATTTTGTACTCTTTTCCTTTCTATATAAAATCAAATCTGATTGAAAAATTAAATTTCGAGTGGGCTAGCAATGGTTCAAAGATTAATTAATCCGGATTCTTAAATTTTAGAAAAAAGAATTATGTTACTAGATTGTTATTTTGATTTTACAGAGCACCACAAGAATTACAAGTACCACTAAAATTCAACAGCGATTGCCTCGCATACATAGAACACTTCTGAATTCGGAGAAATATGTTATTGCTATTGTATATCGAATAAACTTGAGTCGAAATAGAAAAATTGTATCAAGATATTCATTGAAAAATTAAAAATTGTCTCAAGTAAATTGTGTACCTTCACTGAAAATATGAAAAGGTTAAAATTGCTTTCTTATTATTTCAGGTTGAAATATTTTCCCGAATTAGAGGCTTGTTGCATTTTTATACAGGAAATTGGGCAATACGAATTTTTCTGATTTAAAAAAAACTCGACGAACTTATGCATATTTGAATTTTGTGCTTT
>CAKNWT010249560.1:0-12846 GCA_932066315.1 Andricus coriarius | reverse complement strand
TAATTGTGCTTGTAGGGAAATTATTCTCATATGATGTAGTCAGAGCCCTTCGCAGAAAATCCGCAGCGTGCTCTAACTCATCAATGGTACCATAGCTTGTGGGAAATTCCGCAAGCCTCCCTTTGAGTTCCTCTATATACGAGTCCCAAAGTGTGTTTCTGGGATTTCTGATCTTGGAAACCACCGGTTTTCCTAGGTTTAATCGAAACACGATATGTTTGTGGTCTGAGAGAGACTCCTCATCGGAGACTCTCCAGTTCACTACCCTACTCCTCAGTGCGCCCGAAGATAGAGTCAAATCAAGAACCTCACTCCTGTTCTTAGTCTGCAATGTGGGGGTATCACCCCGATTCAGAATCTCCAGCTCTGTGTCTGCTATATATTCAATTAAATCTCTCCCTCTGTCGTTGATGTCTCTGTTTCCCTACACTGTATGGTGAGAGTTTGCATCACAACCCAACAGCAGATGAATTTTGTTCTCCAGACAGTGCCGAATTAGAACCTCCACCTCTCTAGGAGGCGGTGGTCCCCCGGCATCGCCAAGGAAATAGGCCGAGGCGATAAACACCTCTGGCCTTTCTCCGCTACTGCCCCGGAGTCTTGCCTTAATAACGCTGAGATCTCTAGAGCAGAATCAGGCACTAAGATCGCATACATACCCTTGACGGCTATGGATGCCCTTGGCTTTTTTTCAGGCGGCCCCTTTCGAGCCACACCCTGACAAGCCACAAATCCCTTCCCTGCATAACCAGGATTCTTGGTTTAGGGCGAGCCCTGTACTGCACCACAGACATGCGTCTGGCTAGAACCGCCGAGGCGCCTTTGCTGTGGTGCAAATTAATCTGCATCATGGAAATTCCCGTCTCGGCCATTGACAGGCTAATTCGGGCCATCTCTGGGCGCTTCTGGTCCCCTTGCGGAGCCCAGTTGGGTCACTCGGAAGGTAACCCTACTCGCCCCTAGATAGGGTGGTAATCAAGAGCCGCAAGGGCTCTGATTGAGGATTCAGGAAGACTGACTACTAGAATCCAGCTTCTCTCTTTCGGCCTGGAGCCATGCATGTCGAAATTAACCTTCCATGAATCAGTTCGCAGAGACTGGTTCTGAAAGCTCCGGCGCCACAGAACGACCGCCGGATTCTCAGGGGTGCCGGGAATCAGTACGGTCGCTCTACGGTACCTCTGCTGACACTCCGTCCCTTTGACTTCCAAGTTTGGGCCCTCTTTGCGCATAAACGTTGGGGTTTTTTCCACTATCCAGTCTCGCGACCAGATGTCCGCGGCCTCCACTACAATGGCCCCCGACCTGATGAAGATGTCATTAAAACCAGGGGCGCGCCCCTCGCGGGGTAATGCGTCAATTCCTTTATAGATATTATCCCTCATCCTGCCCAACTCCTCGAGAGTTAGACAGTTCTCAGGATAACCCGACGCAACGACAACCTTCGCCAAATCGTTGTTAGCCATCAGCGCGAAAGTAGGGCCCTGTGTTTCCACAGCCTTCTGCCGATTCAACTGTTTGTTTCGTGGAGTTTCTATAGAGTCCTTTTTCCTTTTGCCAATAGGATTAGCATGAGGAGTTGCTCCAGGTAAAGTTTCCGCAGCCACTGCCCCCTGTGGGGTGCCTTGGCTGCTGTTTACGAAACACGCATTGCGGTCTCTCCTTTCTTGTGCCCCGCTACGTTGCCTTCTCATCACCGATAGTTCCGTTAGGTGCACTTCTACGGCTTTGACAAGATTGTCTCCACCATTATCTTTAGTTCGCACCGCCTCTGGTGGGTTGCCCCCTAAGGAGATTCCCACTTTTAGTGGTGGGTTAGAGCAGGGTCCCGCAACGGGCCCCTCATTGGTTTTGGTTTGTTTTGTTTTTTAAGGATTCATTTGAGTCCCACGAGAAGCTAGGGAAATAAGAAACACCCCCCGCAGATCCCCGCTTGCAGGGGATGGGTCTACATACTATGGGATTCGATCAGGTGTCCCAAAGTCTCCGTTTAGACACCTCCTTTTGGATTACCGCCCCGCCTGTCCACCTCAACTGAAGCGGACAGGCCGGAGTGTTCAAGGATTTGTTCACCCTGGTGCCATTCAGCTCTTGACACGGCGATCACATCGTAGCTTGGGAGCATGAGAAATTGCGCCCTCGATATTCCAGTAGGCTTTGCCATTACCTCGTGGAAAGATCGCTCCTTAGTTTAAGTCCCACCGACTAGTGTCCGTCAGTTCCCCAGAATAGCCACACCTCGCAGTGCAGCCCCTCAGGTTCACCTATTCCAGATCTACAGTCTGATGAGACCCGTAAGACCTCCCCACCAGCTACAAAGTTCTGCGATCCCTAGGGAAGGATAGATAAGGTAAATTGTTCTCGAAAATTCATATTTTTTGTCGGAAAATTCAACTCTTTTGTTAGAAAGTGTTGTTTTTGGTTTAAAAATCCATCTGTTTTGTTGAACAAATTTCTGAAGATTTGAACTACTTTGTTGAAAAATCAGTTTTTTGGTTGCAGATTGATAATTTTAGTTGAAAAATCATCTCTTTGGTTGACGATTTAACTATTTGGTCTCAATTTTTTTGATTTTTTTTTAGTTGAAAATTCCACGGTTTGTTTTTAAAAAAAATTTTTTGGAATTTTAACTCTTTTTTGAAAAATTCGTCCTTTTGGTTTGAAAATGGCAGAAAATTCGACCATTTGGCTTAAAATGAACTTTTTGGTCGAAAATTAAGATTTTCGGTAAGTAAATTTAACGATTTGGTTGAAAATGCATGTACTTTGTTAAAAATTTAACTATTTTTGTAGAAAGTCCAAAACTATTTCGTCGAAAAGTAACTTTCATTCAAAATCTGATACTGGAGGATATTCCGAGTGATCTGCCAATTACTCAATTTGAATTTTATTTTAAATATACATTGTTGTTCACTTGCCGCTATATATTATGTTTTTTTATTCACTTCAACAAATGCTTATTTCTTTATAAATAAAGTTTTTATGAATTATCATTCTAGTTGTTTTGATTTTTAAATTATGAAATTAAAGAAGTGAAAAAAGTAACTTTTTAGGTAACTTTATGTAATGTAACTGTAACTAGTTACTCAAAAAAATTAACTTAACCAACACTGATTTCATATATGCACAAAAATTACGATGAGAAATTTTATTTTTCATTTTATGGAATTTTACAAAAGCATTTCTATAATTTTAAGAGGTCAAAGAAAAAAAACGCATTCAAAATCGAAGAAATTTTTTCTTCTTCAAAATGGAGTTTGACTTTGAGTTGGAAAAAAACCAAGCTAAAGAAACAATATCCTTAATCTGAGCGTAACTTACCTTTGGCTGTAGTTGTGAATATTTTTCATTATAAATCATAATAAACCTTTTTCACATTCAAAAAAAAACTCAAATAGAAAGAAAAAAATAATAAATATGTTTTATTTTTGTTTTTAAAGCCATTGCAGTTTTATTCCCAGCCAACTCTGTCCATGCCCTGGTAAGTTCTTATTTTACTTAACTATTTTGTACTTTATCATTTACATTTAGGATACTAGTAAAATTCTTGTTTTGCATCTTATGCTTCAACGGCAACGTGTGTCGTGACCTAGGAAAGCTGTGGTAAACATCTAAAATTTAAAGGACCCAATTCTTTCAATCTTATCTTTGACTTGAAGATCTTGGTTAAATTCGACTTAAAAACCCTTGCGCTGAGGAAATTAATAATTTCGCGGAAATATTCGGGTGTATCCTATTTCAAGACCCACGACTTGATGATAGTGAATCTCAATTTCGCGAAATACGTTGCGAAATCTTAGTACATCGGATGTACAATAGACAATCTTGTACGATAGACAATCTTGATCAATAGCGAATTTATTTTGGCTATTTTCTGTCAGATGAAAAGTCATATTTTTTGGATTGCTAATTGTGAGTAATTAACAGTGATAGATTAACCAATGAGAAGGACGCGTTAGATTGACAACAGTTCATGTGTCACTGACGAGAGATATAAATCTGAGAAAATATCTTTTCCTTTAGAATACACGTTAATTATTTTAACATCTTTCAAGTATTTTGGATTCTGTAGATACGAGTTCTTTTCGTTAGAATAAGACCTTCTCCATTGTCTTTCCTGATCAAAAGACTACCAAAAACATGTTTAGAACATTAATTTAAATCATGCCACCGGCATTATTTTTTGAAAATCGTGAGTAGAGTCAATAACTTCCAACTTCGATGGCATTTGGCCTTTTTATAAAAATAGGCAAGAGTATGTATCACACTAAGACCTTGTCTGTTATCCTTTTATTCGACAAAAATACTAAAAAAACTTTCAAAACCTAAACTGTAATCATGCAACTAGAGGAGAGGTTTCATTGATTCGGAACTTTTCTGATTTTTAGCCTCTTTAAAACACGGATAAGAGTTTTTCTTCCGTATCTTCAAAGAACTACAAAAAAAAATGTTTAAAAGATCAATTTTAATCAAGTCGTCGGAAATATGCATTGTTTTCTGAAAATCATGAGAAATGTAAATAATATTGAACTTCGGTGGCATTTTGACTTTTTTTGAAAATAAGTAAGATTTTGTCAGAATGACACCATCACTGGTATCTTTTTCCATCGAAAAAATATCAATCAAATTTTTAAAACATAAGTTTTAATCATGCCTCTGGCAGTGACGCATTTCTTTGGGAAGCAGGGCGAAGTTTCATTAATTCACAACTTTGCTGACCTTTGTCCTCAATTGTCTTTTTTTTTGTCGTCAAAATGAGACTTTACCTCTTATCCTCCGTGTTTGAAAAACTATTGGAAATATTTTTAAACCATTAATTCCAACCATGCCACCTTATGTAAGTAATGCATTATTTTCTGAAAATCATTAAAGGTGTAAATAATTTCCAACTTCCGGGGCATTTGGCCTCTTTTTCGAAATAGATCAGAGTTTTCGTCAAAATGAGACATTGTCTGCTGTTTTCCCTGTTTGAATAAAAACTACGTAACATACTTTAAAAACATCACTGCCAATCATGGCACAGGAAGTAATGCATTATTTTCTGAAATCGTGAAGTTTAAGTAATCAGCAACAAAAGTTCTAATCAGGCGAAAATGATTTCGAAACATAAATTACCAAAAAAGACCCAAATGATTATTGAAACATAAGTTAAACGATTAGGTGACTAATTACAATGAGTAATCATCGAATAACGACTGAATCGGTCTTCGAGTTTGCTCGACACTTTTAATTAGGATCGTTATTTGATTTTCACGGTGAAAACCATGGGAAACCCATGAAAGTCATGGTTTTTCGAATTTATCTCGGTAAATACAGAAAATGTCGGTAAAGTTTTTAGATCAAAGTTATAGATCCGTTCAAAATATACATTTTTATTCCGAATACCTTTTCCTCGGGACTAATCTTTTGTAAATCGATTTCAACTATTAGTACCTCACAATAATTTTAAAGTGGATAGAAAGTAGAAAATTATAGAATAAAGTGCAACCTTCTGGAATTATTCTAAAAGAATATTGTGATAAATGATCATAAATTGTTTTAACAATTATTTGTGGTGAATTCATTATATTACTGATTCGCTATAACTGAAAAGTTAATAATAAATTGAAAAATTTGGAAAAAGCCGCGACTTTCTAACTCTATACTAAGAGAAAATTGGTAAAAATAATAACAAATTTTTAAATAATGTATATTAACATCTAATTATCAATAGAAAGTAGTAGTGTAACCCATTTGTAATAAAAAAAGAATCGCAAAAAAAAACATAATTAGCGCCAAAATCTCGCAAAACCAAATTTTTTACTTAGAAGGTTTTTTGGGAATTTCAACTTAATTCACCTAATATTAACAATTCTGAATCAAATGTAAAAAATGTTTTCTTTTCTTATGAGAAATCCCTGATAAACTTCATGATTTGACGTGAAATTGCTCATTTCACAAATATCCCAGGCTTTGTAAGTTATGTGAGAAATATATTGTAACCTGTAAGCATGGAGAATAGACATAAGGAGCCCAAAGTCCTGTACATTGACTTCACCAAAAACGAGCATTTTTCTGTCGGATGTAGAAACAATAACGCATCGAAATGCTAGATCTTCTCGAGCGCGGCGCTAGTGTGGTACGCGTAGCTATGACTGCCGTTATGGTCCATGTAAATATAACCTGATTTAATCTCAAGGTACAAACAAAAATAAAATACAATAATTCTGACTTTTACGTTGAAAACTAAAAATGTTAATTATTCTCTATTCAAATCTTTATACCTGCGAGGGTTATAGTAATTCGTTAGCGCAATAATTCAAAAGTACTTACCTCGTCCATTGCAGGATGACTACAATTATACCCACTTTAAAAAAGATGTTTCGCGATGATTAATATTATTTCAATCTTTTTATTTAAGTGACAATTTATATATATATTTTTCACATATCACAGATATAAATTTTGAAAAATGTCAATAGGTGTGAACATAGGCATACGCGTGCCACACCAGCGCCATACGTGGGAACGAGAAGTATTGTAACTATGTTCATACGACAAAAATTTGCTCATTTTCGGTTACACTGCTTCGGTTTCCTTATGTCTATTCTCCATGCCTGTGAGTTATAGGGATAGCCTGAATATAGGCAAAAAGACTTTCTCCTGCGTGATTCTTCGTTAAAGTTGCATCACCCAGGAGAAAGAGAGATTTTCAAACTTGTAAGTTATTATTATACTGTACTATTCCAGGGCCATCTTTTGCCAAATTTAATAGTTGATATTTCAAAAAATAAATATTTTAACTTAAATATAAAACAGTTAAATTCAACCAAAAATGCTAATTTTTAACAAAATAGTTGAATCCTCAACAAAAACAAATGAATTTTCAATCGAAGAGTTGCATTTGTAATAAAAATGTCTATTTCTGTTTCATGGAGGGCTACTTAACTATAGGGACATTTCCAATAAATAACAAATAACAACACGGATGCAGTTTCAAACAAATACTATGCATTTTCAACTAAAAAGATGAATCTTCCAGAACAATCAAGTTCATTTTCAACAAAAGCATTCCACCAAATAGTTGAATTTTCAACTAGAAAGATGATTTTTTAACCAAGAAGATTAATTTTCTACTAAAAAAGAAGATATTTTAACAAAATACGTGAATTTTTAACCAAGTATTTGAATCTGCAACTAGAAAAGATTTTTTTCAAAAATTGAATATGAATTTTAAAACCAAAAATGGAATAGTTACATTTTAAGTTAAGAAAATTAATTCTCAATAAAGAAAAAACGTATTTTCAACCAAATATTTAGATTTTCAACCAAGATATGAATTCTTTAATAAAGTGATTAATCCTTACCAAAAAAGTGGATTTAAAAAAAAGTAGTTCTAATTTTAAACAAAAAAGATTAATTACCAAGGAAATATGTAATAGTTGATATTTCAACGATGAAAGATTTAATAAAGTTCCGGTAAGTACTTTTGGGAATTTTCTAACCGATTTCAATGGAATTTTTTTAACAGGGGATTACTACTTGGCGATTTTACTTTTAAAATATGATGATAAGCTGTTCAGGAAACTCAATAATAACCTTAAATTCTTAAAATTTGTTAGCCTTCCTCAATACTTGATGATTTTCCTTTTACGATAAACAATTCCGGGGGTCTACTCAAACACAACCTTAAATTCTTAAAAATTGTACAATTGTACGATTTCCTCAATACGTCATGATTTTTCTTTTAAACTATCAAATAATGTAGAAAACTCCTAACCTACCCTTAAATTCCAAAAACCTTGTTAGCTTTCCTTAGTACTTGATGTTTTTTTTTTACAATAACCCAATTCCGTGGAATAACATATACAGAACCTTAAATTTTTAAAACTTATTTGAATTAAATAAAATATTCCCATGGATTGACAAAAATCTTTGCTTGAATGAACTAAAAGTTTTACTTGGATCAAAACGAAAATATTTGCTTGGATTAACCGAAGGATAGAGTATAATCAATCAAATTTTACTAAAAAAAAATGTCATCGCTAAACCGAATATTTTGTTGCCTATGTGATAACCATATTCGAGGGCTAATTTAAACAAAATTTTGTTTATTCAACCAAATATTTTTCTGGTCCAATAAAAAGAAATCACAGAATTTGAGAGAATTGACAGAATCGACAAGAATTAAAATAATCAGAAGAATTCGAAGAAGACTTTGAGAAATTCAGAATAATAATGGTGTGTTGTAAAAGATTCCAAGAGAATTAAAAAATAAAAAACTTTAAAAGAATTCAGAAGGGTACAACCGAATTCTTAAAATTCATATGAGATGTATAGAATTCAAATACTGATAGAAAATTTAAATAAATCAAAGTGTGTTCTGAAGATCACGAGAGAATAAAAAAACATGTAAAAAATGCAGTGGTCTCGTCAGAACTCAAAAAATTCAGCACAGTTTAAAGAGTTCAGAAAAATTCAAAGAATTGTAAGGAATTCAAAGAATTTAGAAGAGTTCTACTGTTAATTCCTCATTAAATGTTAACTTTACCACAAATCGGTATTATTTTTGACTCCATTTTTTAATAGGAATTCAAATATATAAAAATGTACCTAGAGTATTGGGACACCCGTATTTGTTTATATCTTGCTGCACAAAAGCTTAGATTGTAAAATTATGCAGATAAGAGACTATAAAAATTAATTTCCGGGAATTAAAAACAAAATTTACAATATTCGTCAAGATATAGAGCGTGTAGATTTTATAGGATTGTGAAGCGTAAAATTCTGGGTTTGACCACTGTGCAGCGCATCAATCGTTAGAAAGGTTGAACAAAGTTTTCTCGAAAATAACGAAAACAAAATAAATAGTCTTGAAGCTAATTCATGAAGGATCTAAATGTATCATTATTTTTTAATATCTAAAGAATCGATTATCTCCTTAAGATCGAAAAGCAAGAAGGAAAAATTGTTGTTTAAATGAACAATTGAAAACTGAAACTACTGCTCTAAACTTTTGCCAGTATGCATGTATATAAATATATAAGTATTTGAATTATAGAACCAATTTGTGTCTAATGTCGAATAATTGAACTTTAAGTAATTGAAATGATATTCTTTCAGCTGGAATTGACATATGAAGTTACTAAATGTTTAGGTAGATGCATGGTAAGCAAACAACATTTAACATGATCTTTCTCACATTAAAAAACGATTGTGTTTCTAAAAAATTGTAAATTAAAAAAAAACTATGTTTTCAGCATACTTACATTTTTAGAGGAAACGATGTTTGTACATATTTCAATGGTAAATCACGAGCTATCGGAAAGAATATATACTCTTGCTTGATGAAAAAGTGTTCAGGTGAGTTGTATGGACAAATATTTTATTATATTCTAATGATTGATTTGTTAGACATTTTAAAATACCACTAGAAAAAGTGATTTATATTTTAATGCTTAAAATTCAAAATTTATCAATCTTGACCGCTCTCATAATAAAATTGTTTAACTGTGAAAAATTCAATACGAATTTGAAAAATGTATTCATATACCTAGTATACCATATATACTTATTAATTACGTTTAATGGACCCTTATTTTCAAAACACAATTTTAGAATCTCCACGAATAGCGAAAAAATATTTTCAGTTATTAAGGCTTTTTAGTGGCAAAACTGCATCAAACAAAATTTGGATATGTCTGGGAAATCGTGAATTAGGGTTGCTACAAGACCTGAAAAAGTCACGGAATTCGAAAAAAATTATTGTAGATTATTTCTGTAGATATTTTCAGAGACGCGTCACTAAAGCTTTATGTATAAACCGTTTCTATATTTTCCTGAGCATGAACAGAAATTTTAGCAACAAAGATTAAAAAAAAAACAATTTTGATGCTTTTTGAAGTTTCTAAAGGTTTCAGAAAAATAAAAAACTTTTTTTACACTTCCAGTTTAGTTCATAATTCAACTATTTTGATGAAAATTCGTATTTTTAGATGAACTAAACCTGTTTCTCTAAAAATTCAACAATTTTGTTCAAAATTAATGTATTTTGTTAAACATTCTTCTTTTTTGCAAAGAATTACTCTTTTTGGTAAAAACTCATCCCTTTGGTTAAAAATCCATTTATTTTGGTTGAGAATTCAACTATTTTAATGTTTATCCTCATTATTCACTGTATGGTGTTCTCCCTTAAATATTCTTTAGTTGAAATAATGATTACGCATTAAATTTTTCGCAAGCAATTCATCTTTTTTTACTGAAAATCAAACTATTCGCTTGAAATTTACCTTTTTTTAAATGTTTATTTTTCATAACCAGTAGAATTTGTTGAAATTGAATCCAATGGACTGGATTTTTAATAAAATTGACCTGGAATTGTGTTACCAAAAGTAGACCTGAAAAATCTGAAAAAGTCACGGAATTCCAAAACAAAAACCTTGAAAAAGTTAATTTAAAAAATAATGAATTTTTAGAGAATAGGCTCTCTTTTTGCATTTTGCCTAAATAGGCTCATCCATTTTTCTCCTTGTGTATTTTTATCAGTTAAAAGTCCTCAGACGTTATAAATGTCTTTCAGAGTAATTTGAAAAAAGTTAATTAAAAAAAATACAAAATTTCATTTTTATGTGACTTACTGTGTTTACATTAATGACTTTCCAGAATTATCACATGTTTTTAAATGCATTTTTACTAGTAGAAAATCCTGAAACACCTGACAAAGTTTTTGGTCATTCCGGTACATAGATTTTGAAATTGTTTCTTGAAAACAAGGTTTTGTTTGAACAAAAATATATTTTTTTAATTGACGAACAGAAAATATCAAATCTATAAAAATAAGAATTAAAAAAAAAAAAACATTTAGCTAAAACGCCAGTTGAAGACGGTCAACAATCCACACCAAATTATTTATGCTTTTTCAGGGTCCTAATACACTACTTTTCGACATAGCTCCACTTTCGATTTCCGTAATTTTGTTTTTTCGACCCAGTCTAATATTTAGAAGTATTAGCCTTTTAAAAAGCTATAATTGTTTACATTATGATAAATATTGATAAATATTTCAGCTGGACCATATGTGGCTCTCCAGCCGATGGAATATTGTTTGTTTCCACCTTACAAATATGGGTACCATTATCCACATCAAGTTTATCATCCACCACCAACATATTCCTATCATCCTCCTGGTACAGCTATGGGGTACCCTGCTTCACCTCCGTATCATTATTAGGCATTATAAATCTCTATGTCAATTTTTGTGCTTAATCACGTACATATGTCAGGTAGTAAAGAATAATAAGAAAACATTTTTTCATCCACTACAATAGAATTAAATGTTGATGTATCAGAACATTATAAATTATGTCACTGGACGGCAATTTTACATTTTCCAATGGGAATGCATGTGTAAATAATGTAATTCACATAATAAAATACTCATGTGAGACAATGAAAAATTTTTCATTATTTTCCTTTCTTCAATTTTAGACTACAAAAAGGGCCAATCTATTTTCGGTTTTGTTAAATAGTACAAAGATATCAGCGCATAAGAGATTTGGCAAAATGAACCACACTTGCAAGTATTTAATTAATCGTCCGATTCACTATGAAATTGTAAAAAATTATATGGAAGGATGATTGGTTTATTTGAATACTTATTTTCAATGATTTTATTTAGAATAAAAACAGCGTTAATAATTTCAAAAAATGAAAAATTCGATACATTTGAATTAATTTGTCAAAATATCCTAGGAAGGCTAAACAATTTTTGCAATTTCATCAAAAATGTATTCGTGTCTCTCGAAAATATTAGAATTAACACTATTTTTTCAGCATCTTTTTACATATATTGGATCTATTTATAGTATGCCTGTTTATTTGTTGCATCACCTTTTTTTATAATAATTTATGTTATTATTGTTATGACATTAAAGAGAAACGGTAGGTTTGAGCGCGCCTGAGGCGCGCGACTTTTGGTTCTTGCGCTTTAGTCCAGGGAATGAAGGATTTTTTCACCACAAAATTTTAGAATGAAAACGAGGTATGCCATCATGTAGTGTTGATGCTTGGGATGAAGGCTTATATGTTTGCAGGTTAAAATACGTGTTCAGGGGGAATTGCGCAATGTTCAAAGTTGGCGAAATCATGTTTTTGGGAGACTGCGATCAAACTATTGATTTGCGAAAAAAAAAAGTTTAATTATAAATCGAAGGTCTTGAAGAGATCTTTAATTTGGTAGGTTGCACATTGAAATTGTTTGATTTGTTCCCTCACAAAGTAATAAAAACCGGCAAAAATGGCCGTTTCGCAAAATCTGCTTATTTTTGCAAAAAGTGTATGCACATTTGTTAATGTCCTTGAGAATGTGTGTTTTGCTAAGCTGAGAGTATATTTAAAATTTGAGCTCAAAATAATAAATAGTTTTTGAGAAAAGCTGTTTGTTTATAAAAAAGGTACCGTTGTTTCGGTGGGGCTAACTTTTTTTAAGGCGGTCGCAAAGCCATAAAAGTGGACAAATTTCAATCCTCAAGAGTTATAGTGTCACGTATGTTTAGCAACAAATTGATTTTAGAGTATTAAGTACGTTAAAAATGACTGCAAAATAATAGTACGTTTTTTCCTCGTAAACAAATGGAATAACTTCTGTAATTTTCATTCTAAACAATCGCGGTTACAGTCACTCGAACCTTACACTTTGTGCATGATTTTAAGATGAAAATATTTTTAGTAAGTTAATTGGGGGGGGAGTTAATTTTTTTTTTTATAACAATTATTGCAGCCGCAATTTTCAAGATACACAGCTAAAATTGGTAAATAGTAACAACTGAATACTGATACTAATTGTAATATAATGTTCAGAAAAATCAG
>CAKNWT010249532.1:0-11869 GCA_932066315.1 Andricus coriarius | reverse complement strand
ATAAAAAAAATCAGGGTTCAGGCTATCACCGTTCAAAAGATACGTGGCAGAGAATTTGTCTCTTTCTACAGAGTTGCCAGTTTGACGGCTTACACGTACTTAAAGCGAGTTATTGTACTGTGTCTAGTATTTTATTGCATTAAAATACTGAATATCTGAAAATTTCACATTATTCACAAAGTTTTTCATTTTCTCAGTGTTAACAGTATTTAAAGCTTCGGATTCTTGAGCAGGTTTCAATCACGCAGGCGTCACATCGGCGCTGTACACGTGACACAAAGAATCGGTCGGGGGAAAATGTACGTGGCGCATCGCAACACCCCTCTACCTCTACAGCTCCGATCTCTCCCGCGTATGGTGTTCTGTGCTATTCTCATTCCATGCTGGACCTCGGCGGAGTAACATGTATGCTGCCTATTTTCTAGGACTAGAAGTCATTCCTATTGAACCACAATTCATTAGCGCTAATTTTTCCTGCACTGCGAGAAGGTTACGAGATTTTGGTTCAGATTAAACCCGAAAATGAAGAAAAATATTGCATACCGGACAGTTGCTGCTCGACTTGTGCTACATAAATGGTTGCAGAATGATACCAGCTCACAATTAGCGCTAATGAATTGGGGTTCAATAGGAATGACTTCTAATCCCAGAGTATAGGTCAGGCCTCGGCGGCGAGGAGAAATTCGGAGATTCCAGCTCCTTTAACAGATGTGGATCGCTTGCTTCGTCTCTCCCACCACGAGTCTCTCCTCTACTCTAAGAGTTCGGGGTGGTGATACATTCTGACGTCATAGAACCAGGTCTCGAGTACCGCAGTGGGAAGGGTTCTTTTGGGGTGACTGAGATTCGAAATTATTTTATTTTTAATATAATTGCTTATGAACTTCATGATGTATAATTTAAGAAATATTAATTATTAATAATATAATTTATAAATTAATAACATTGAGCATATTACGTGTATAATGGAAGTAATCAATAGAAAAAAGCATGACATGTTAGGAGGCATATATTCATTGATCATATATATTATATACTTATGTTTTGATATCTCCTTAAATGCAACAAACATTATGAACTGAAAGTAAGTAGTTAATAAGAAAAATACATTCGGAGCGGCATACCGTGTTTAAAATTCTTAAAATGATCGCAAATATCGTTGTAAATAAACATATTTCGAGTAGTAACTAGATGTCAATTTACAAATATTTATAATCAACATATACAATATTCATATCTCAGATATTAGGTAAGAAACATGGAACAGATGTTAGAACTTTGCTTCGTTTTTTAAGACTTAGGGGTTGAAAATGACTGCGTTCCTCGACAGTTAGGGGGATGAAACGTTTTTTTACAAATATTCACCATCCAAATCTACAAGATTCACTTTTTATATTTGAGGTAAGAAACGTAGAACAGATTTTAGAATTTTTCAATCGATTTTTGAGGCTTAGGGGGTTGAAAATGACTACGTTCCCCAACAGTTAGAGGGATGAATTTTTCTTTTTAAATATTAACCATCAAAATCTACAATATTCCTATCTCAGATATGAGGTAAGAAACTTGTAATAGATTTTAGATTTTGTTCTTCGTTTTTTAAGGTTTAGGGGTAGAAAACGACTGCGTTCCCCGACAGTTAGAGGGATGAAGTTATTTTTGAAATGTTAACCATAAAAATCTACAATATTCCTATCTCAGATATGAGCTAAGAAACTTGGAACAGATTTTAGAATTTGTTCTTCGTTTTTTGAGACTTAAAGGTTAAAAACGACTGCGTTCCGCGACAGCTAGATGGATGAAACTTTTTTTCAAATATTTACCATCAATATCTACAATATTCATGTTTTATATTTTAGGTACGAAACTTGTTCCCCGGCAGTTATAGGGATGAAATTCTGTTTAAAGATATTTACAATCAATATATACAATATTCATATCTCAGATATTAGGTAAGAAACGTCGAACAGATTTTAGAATTTTGGTTCGTTTTTTGAGATTTAGGGGTTGAAAATGACTGCGTTCCCCGACAGTTAAAGGGATGAAGTTTTTTTTTTAAATATTAGCCATCAAAATGTACAATATTCCTATCTCAGCTATTAGCTAAGAAACTTGGACCAGAGTTTAGAATTTTTTTTTTCGTTTTTTAGACTTTGTTACTAAATGTTAATAAATTTTCAGTTTTATTTCTCTCCGAATTAATGCAGCTTGAAATATTATTTCAAGCTATATTAATTCAGACTCTATGTAGATTACTAAGTCTGGCTTTGTTCGCTCGTAACCCGAGAAGCTTATCATCTGAATGCCTACGTGGTATTCCAAGCTCCCGAGGAACTAGTCTGCGAGCCGACTTTTAGAGTGAAGAAGGCTATTATGTAAAAAAAAATCAAAATGAAATAATATTGCCCGAAATTGATTCTGGGACGATTTCCTTTTCTAAGTGCTAAAAGAAGGTTGGTTGGGATGTGCAATCCACTCAATTATGTGAGGGTGAATTGCAAAAACGCATGCGTATCCGGATGGAATGTGTGCCGAGGTTTAAGTCATATCAAATAATTGTTATGAAGAATTCAAACTAAAATAGAAAAATAAAAATATTGGAAAGTGGATTATCAATTTTAAGCCTGTAATGAAAATCATGTTCAATCTAAAACGAACAAAGGTGCACTTATGCTCGCCTCGCTAGTGAACACACAAACGCGTGAGCACCGCACTCGATCTCTTTCTCGCCAATCCCTTACATAGCGCTATCTCCTTCTCGCGCATAACCACGTTGTTCTCAACGGCTAACACGGTTCAATGTGCCTCGACAGTTCTACTCTCTTCTTTCTCTTCTCCTTCTCTTTCTTAGCTTTCCTCACCTAGGTCCGTCTCGCTCCTCGCCATACAGCCTGCCTGCCGTCAACGTGGCTCTGCCTAACAGCACGAGCACGTGAGACATCAAAACAATGCCACGTGCTTACTCAGCAATAGTTCGACGCTAAAATGCTCAATTTGTTATGCTGAAAATTAAGGTTGGAAACAAGACATACTTAACTCTAAGTTAAAAATTCCAACCTGCATCAATTATGATGCAAATTAAAATCACAATTTAAAAAAAAATATATATATAGAAGACTTCGAAGCACTTTCCTTTTGTAAAATGCTGACGAGGTTCCTGCCTCACAGGTGCAAAAGTCCGAGCAAAGGCGTTTAGCCACATAAATTCCGCACATCTACAAACTTAAATGCAAGTCGCACGGCATATCCTCCCTTCCTAATTCGAATTCTAAAACTCTGCAAAAATCCCTACTTGATTTACCTCGACTATGAACTGTCGAGCCACATCCGACAAAAGTCAAAATCGCAGTCTCCTGAGCAACCTGACAAGGGCCAGAACCACGCAGACTTTTAACCGTTCGAACGTGAGGATTCAACCAAGATTTGGAACGATAATACTTAGCCCGTAAGTCGCAACGCGTGCTATCCCGGTTTAGCGGGAATATATTTTTTTCGGACCGGTAACGGCAGCAAGCCGCCGGGATTCATGGGTATAACCACCAAAATTGCATTCGCGATCTGGACTAAAATTTCAATCTCTATCCGACGGGAGATAGGGACCGTAACGGGAGCGTTTGGTTTTGATTTTCGCATCCTATTCGATCTATTAAAATACGACATTCCGAGATTGGTCTAGAAGAAATTGCCCTTTTTCGAAACTCAAAACGAAAAGGAGCAATTTTCTCGGAAGGCTTTAATTCACTTTTACGAGAAGTAGATATATTTTCTTTTTTCCGCAAAAGCGAACTCACGAAAGGTGACAGATGTTCGCGCGTGTTTGTGTGTGTCGCGAATACCTTGAAAAGGACTCGAGTGGATCATTCGCAAACACACAACGTAAAAAAAGGGCTTCGCCCGCTCTAGCAAGGGCAGGGATAGCCGGAAGTCACCTTCGTTCCTTTTGGATTTATTTTTCCTCTCTTCGACGAGGAGCGGTATTATTAAGGACCAATATCTTTGGTGAGCAGTATCTTCCAATTTTTACTATCTATATATTTCTCCTGATATGTCGACACAACTACCCATTGTAGAATGTATTCACCGAATTGCTTGTTCATGTTTTATTTTTGCTGTCATTAATCAATAAAAATAATTCATCCGGAAAATTTGTTAAGTGAAAATTGTATTGGATCAACACACCCCGCGGATCCCATTTTCTTAATTTACGGGACAGAAACTCTCAGTTTGAGAGTAGAGGGAACCAGCCCACAAAAATAAATATTACAGGAAAGACGAGTCTCTCGCCCTTCCTTCAGTTTAGGGGAATCCTCCCCCGACGGACAATCAAAATACTAGAATTTTCTTATTCTTATTTTCTCGGAAGTTTAGGCAGCTTTTATCGGGTATTATATATAGGAAACAAAAGTGTTTTTATCGTACGTGACAACTTAGGTGTTGAAAATGGCTACGTTCCCCAACAGTTAGGGTGATGAAATTTTTTTGAAAACATTTATCGTCAAAATATATAATATTCATACCTCAGATATAGGCCAGGCGGCAGAGCAAAAAAAATTGTCATTTTCGACATTAATTCCGACTAAAGAAATTATGGTTTTAAAATGTTCTTTGGGTCAATATAAGGAACAGTTTTCGTTATGCCCCTCCCCCAACCTCTGCGTATCTTTTGGCAGTGGCGTAAACTTTCGAAAAACAGTTTTTTATTTATACTCGTTTGTTTATGGTTTTTTTTGCAAACTCCGCGTTTACAAAAATTGAAGTAAATAAAATTCTACATAAAAAAGGTTCTATTGATTTTTTTCATACGACCCATATTTTCCGAATAATAGCCGGGCAAAGTCCAAAAATTTGTAAAAAATGTTGAAAACTTCCATTATACTAGTTCTGAAATGATGTTGGACAAATTTATGCACTAATTGTCGATAAGATCAATGCTAATAAATAAATAATACATTAACAACTTATTTTTTATTTTGATAAATAACTTTATTAATGGAATAAATGTTTTTATTATATACGGGTTTCACAATTGCGAGTCTATGCATGTAAGTATTTGAGACCATTAACTCCAAAAATTTAGAGAATAGCTTAGTCCCTTAGTCGTTGGAATGTTGAGAAACATCTACATACACATCTATGGTTGATTTTGAACCAATCTATTTATATTATTACATTTTCCAAATAGAAAAAGAAACAATCGAAAGTTTAATGTATTTCTAACATTAATAATATTTAATGCATTCTTCTTTCAAAAGTTTTAAATAAAAAAGAGATTTCTTTCAACAAATTGAGCTAAATTATTTATACTCAATTATAAGAATTCAGAAAATATTCATAAGCAAAGCCTGCAGATTGGACCGAATCATGAATTTTGTAACTGAAATCTATTTTATCATGAATAATTTTATGCAAAATGAGGAAAAGTCAACCAAAAACCAAGCTCTCACTTTTTCCTTTCTCCATCCTTCTTATACTCCAAGGAACCAACATGTTTTGGGGCCAATTTAGACCCCCTCATCGGGGATTATTTATAGGCAAACTACAAGGTCTAATAAAAAATTCTTATGCTAGTTAAATAATCAAAATATAATACCTGCAATTAAAAAGAGGCATATACGTACACAAATTCACAGAAACATACATAGACATACATAAAAACACATATGTATACTTCCCCCTTTAAAGGTTACAATATCTAATTTTGTACTCATTAGTAGAAAAAAGAAAAGTGAAAAAGATATAAAAATTATTCTTTATAATAAGATAAAATAAGTATTTAAAATTCTATCCATTCAAGTAAGTTTTTTGGTTGACTTTTTCTCTTTTTCTCCCTCTTTTTTCATTTGGTTGTTTTTGTCTCTAATGAGCCGAAAAGTGAGATGATTTGGAATTCTGTTTTTTCAATTGTGAATCTTTTTAACGCTTATTTTGAATAAAATTATTCATGGTAAAATAGATTTCTTTTCGATTTTAAGTTTAAAATCTACATACATTTTTCTTGTTACAGCCACGCGCTTGTCATTTCAGTGTCATTTACACTTGCTGAAAGTGGTGAGCCCTGTTCTACGCCAATGGTATTCGTCGTTTTTGTTTTGAATTACAATGATCCTAATTCAATTTTTTGGTACGCCTGGGACATTCTGGATTTTTTAAATTCCAACGACCAAGCTATTCTCTAAATTTTTCGACTAAGTTGTCTCAAATACTTACATACATACATATCAAATGTGAAAATCGTATATAATGAAAACATTTGTTCCATTAATAAAATTATTTATTAACAATGAAAAATAAGTTTTTAATGTATTATTTAATTGTTAACATTGATCTTAACGACAATTATTGCATAAATTCATCCAACGCCATTACAGAACTAATATAAGTGCCAGTTTTCAACATTTTTTTACAAATTTTTGGACTTTACCCGGCTATTATTCGAAAAATATAGGTGATATGAAAAAAATCAATAGAACCTTTTTTGTGGAGAATTTTATGTACTTCAATTTTTGTAAACGCGAAGTTTGCAAAAAAACGATAAACAAGCGAATTATAAATAAAAAACCGTTTTTTGAAAGTTTACGCCACTGCCAAAAGATACGCAGAGGTCAGGGGAGGGGGATAACGAAAACGGTTCCTTATATTGACCCAAAAAACATTTTAAAACTATCATTTCTTTAGTCGGCATTATTGTCAAACAAAACTACGTACCGCCTGGCCTAATATACGGTACGAAACTTGGAACAGATTTTAGAACTTTTTCTGCGGTTTTTGAGACTTAGGGGTTAAAAACAACTGCGTTCCCCGACAGCTAGTGGGATGAAACTTTTTTTTACGAATATTTACCATCAAAATATACGATATTCATGTTTTATATTTTAGGTAAGAAACTTGGAACAGATTTTAGAAATTTTAAATCGATTTTTGAGGGATTAAGGGTTGAAAACGACTGCCTTACCTGACAGCTAAGGGGATGAAACTTTTCTTGCAACTATTTAATATCAAAATCTACATCATCCATATCTCAGGTTTTAGGTAAGATCACTTTCATATTTTTTTTTATTTTGCGTTTCACATAAACGTTGGAAACATTAGTTCCATTCTGTATGTATGTCTTTCGAAAGACTCATCGGATTTAATGGAGCTTTGGCACAATTTTTTAAGGCCCAAAATGAAAGGACGACTACGTCAACAGAACATTTTTGACCAACGGTTCTGGTTTTACTCATCGAAATAGCTTTTTAAAAAATCAAAAATGTTATTTATCAGCAAAAATATACGAGATACGAAAAAGTGTAAACAAGCAAAATTGCTCATCCCAGAAAGATCTAAAAATTTACTTGAGACCATTTTTTGGTAAGACAAATATTTTTTTTATCGTGAGCGCGGTTTTAAAAAAAAATTAAAAATTCAATTTTTCAGAAAAACTATTCGAGAAAGGGAAAAAATCTTAACATGAAAAATTATTCAACTCAAAAAGTTCTACAAATTTATTTGAGACCATTTTTTGACAAAACGTATAGTTTACCTTAAATCGTGATAACATTTTCAAAAAAATTAAAAATTCTATTTTCTGGGTGTATATACATATACAATAAATTATTGTGATTACATCATTTATTAGAGAATTATATAAACACATAGAATCGAGCGCGAAGCGCGAGTATTTTAATGAGAATGTGTTTCTGAAGGCCAATAGAGCCTCAAGTAAATTAAATGTATTTTTTAATCTAAAATCAAAACAAAGGGCCTAGTGTGGTAAGCATGGTAAAAATGCTCCTAAGGCTTTTTTGGCTCCTAATACGATCTGTAGGTAGCCTGTGGGGTTGGAAAACATTTCATCAAATTTCAGCCCCCCAGCTTGCTATTTTTTTCTCTGTACATATTGTTTATTTTCAAACGAAAATAATTGAGGGCAAAAGGCACATTAGGCAGCATATTATGTAGAAAAAGGTTTGAGTTGTTTTGGCAGCAAAATAAAATTTTAAAAAACTAGGAAAAATTTCGAATAATTTTTTTAATATGAAATCAGCTTTGCGAAATGAGAATTTTTCTGTAAGTTGGGTTTTCAATAATCTGTTATCAAAATAATAAATAAATTTGTTGTCTTTGGTGCACCAGTGTGAAAAAAATTAAAAACAATTTCACAGGAACAATAAACAATAAAAGTGTGGAGTCCGAGAAATTAAAATCCCTAAGTTCCTGTTTTTGATGCGTTGAATCCGAATCCGACTCTGATGTCCGTTTTATTTTATCAGGTCCCTATTTTTTTATAACCGCAAAAAATAGTGAAAAATCTGGGTTTTTGTAAATATGCAAGTTATGGAAAAACTAATAGCACCACTCGATTCTACAGAAAAAAAATGAAGAGTAGGCGCCGAGCACCTTCAAAGAAGGATTTCGTAGCCTATTAAGGGCATGTGATACTTGAAAAAATATCGATTTTAGCAGTGTTAGGTTCCCCCGGCTTTTTTCCAACAATAATAAAGATTTTGCCTTAAAAATTTGGAGAATGATCGCGAACAAGCTAACGGACGTCCCCGAACTCTTCTGTTGTGGAATAAATAAAAAAAATTCATTTTGCTAAATTTGATTAGTATGTGCGTATTTTGAGGTTATGTGTGTTACTTCCAAACTACACAAATATTTTTGGTCGAAAACTTAGGACAAATAATAAAACATAGTAACTAATGTCCCGGAACTAAGCTTGTTTGTAGGCAATCCAAAAAATATATTTCATGAATAATTTAATTTATGCTCGTTAGGATGCCCTCTATGCCACTCGGTACAACAGATACCGACATTATCGGAATGACAGAGACTTGACAACCGATCCTAACCTCCGAATAGTGCATATACAGAAAAATTTTATTTAGTAGAATATATTTTTTTGTTATTATCCCTTAAAAAAAGAGTTCGGGGACGTCCGTTATTCTATTTTATAGCATCTCTGAATTCAGTTTTTAACAATTTTAAGTTTTGTGGACAAAAACCCGGAGGAACTGAATCCGATTGAAGTATCACATGCCCTTAAGACTACTATTTAAGTCTTAACTGATTCTCAATATAAAAATTTGGGTCAATTTAGGGCCCTATGTAAAATTTGTAAGTCGTTGAAACCTCCCCTACCCTACTCCACTTACTCCCCCCTCCCCTCGCTTTCACCTTACTACCCCACTACCCTTCATTTGAAAAAAGTACGACGGACAGAAACTCGACCGAAACCATGAGGGTTTCAGCCCGGGGCTACGAAACCCTAAAAATAACATAAAATCCACGTATTGGACTATTTTTATCTTCACCATATTTGTTATGCAAATAGTATAAATAAATGCGGTAGCAGGTGTCATAGTACTGTGTGTTTCTTGATACTGTATAACAAATTGGACAAGGGTTGGTCAGTTACGCGAAACTCGAGTATTTTCTACGTAAAATACGTTTTTGACGTAATATACGTCGAAAACAGTAGAAAAGCGTAGAAAACTCCTGTAAGTTACGTTTTCAAGATGGCCGACTTGTAAAATCCGTGCCATCAGTGTTGACAAGTACATGAACTCACCTTTCAAATATAATAATTGTTAATAATTCTGTTGAATGCGTTATAGTAACTGAAAATAATAATTATGCCTGGGCTGGGAAGAAAAGCCCAAAAGCATAATGTAATCCCATGGAAGGATATGCTTTTTGAGCGGAAGAAAGAAACAGAAAACTTTCACAAAGGGTCTTTTCTGTGATAAGATTTATGAATTTGTAAGATAATTGGTTCCACATTTTTCCTTTAGGTCTACCCCCTCGATACATCTTTTCACAATGTACTGCAATTAAAAGTTGAAAATTGAGCACGGCGACTACGACTCACAAGAAAAATAGGTTATGTGAGGTAGAGATGCAATATCGAAATATCGATATTTTTCAACCAATATATCGATATTTCATATCGATATCTCCATTCTGATATATAGATATCTAATATCGATATTTTCCCCAAAAATGATATTTTCAGTCCACACCACGTGTAACGGGGGGGAAACAATCAAAATTGTTTCACCATACTTTTAACTACATGAATACCTATATAAACAGGTATGTTCTATTACTTTTATTTGTTATAATATAGTTAGAAGATTTCCAACATGTCCAATAAATGTATTCAAGCTCTATAACCTCAAAATTGAATTGCATCATTTTACTCATAAATATTGGCATTAATTTTTTTAAATAATAAACGGTAATTCGTTTTCAATTAGAAGTGTGTATTTAGAGGGAAAAACTCTTTACTTTAATCGGTTTTGCGTAAAAGAACGTTTTGAATGTTTAGGTTAGTTGAGTTAACCATTGGAAAATTTCATTTTATACAAAAATTAATAAATTAAACAGTTTTCCTTCTGCATACACACTTCTATTTAAAAAATGAGTACTGCTTAGTATCTAAACAATATTTCATTCTAGTATTTACTCATTAAGACTAGGTTACTAGGTTATTAAGACTAGGTATTAAGACTAGGACATTTTGAGGTTAGAACTTGAGTCAAGCAGCTTCAACACATTTTATTATAATTTTTTGAATTTAATTTTCAAAAATGGCCAACTTCCTTATCGACTAAATTACATTTTTTCTTTGTGCACGTTGTAATGACCTCTAATCGTCTGTGAAAGATTTTTAATTAATATGTTTCTAGACTGAAGAGGTAAGTGCTCTCGAAATATGCCTAATTAATATATTCAATTACAGTTTTTAAATATTTATTTCTAAATTTGATGAACTTTCTTAACAACTTATGTTGGAATTAATCATTTTTTTCTATACATGTTATAATCCACAGCCATTGTGAAAAAAGTCTGTATTGGAAGCACTTTATCCAAGTGGATCAAATCCACACTCACTGCGTTTCTTTATTTTGTTTCCGATTTTAGAAATAAAAATTGATTGAAAATTATAAAATCCAAAAACGATCTATATTTAATAGCCTACATTAATGAATTGAATTCATTGAATAAGTAAATTAACTTTTTAAATAAAAATATCGATATTTTATCGATATATCGGTAATTTTTAACGATATATCATTCGTATCGATATTTTTATGTCCGATATAAGGTAAATGTGCCAGTCTTCGTCAATGCATGGGTTATCGGCAGATTACGCAGTATTTTCCATATAGTAAGCTATTGTGTTCTTCTTTCTCAGCAGAAATGTAATTTTTTATGTGTTTGGACATCGTAGCATGGAATGCAAATGGCTTTGTGATGAGAAAAGTAAATGACTTCAAGGGAAAAGAACATTTTTTGTGGCCGTTCTTGCAGAGTGCTACAATCGAGTAAAATTCTTAAGTTTTTGGTTAGAGTCGGCAGAAAAAGTCTCGTGGGCGGTGAAAAACACAAAAGATTACGTTAAGCATATGCTTATTATATAAATAAATGTTTTGTCACATGTAGACGTACGAAATTTTGTTAAATATTACATAATATTTCTGAAAAGTAGAAAATCCGACGACAGGTGAACCTGTACCCTCGTCGCTTCGATAATCGACACAACTGCCGAACACTGAATTTTGACAGGTATAATAAAGCAGTATTTTTTAATTAAATAACGTTAGCGCCATACATCAGTAAGTTTGAAAACGTATTGAGGATACATAAATCTTGCCTTGGTTCAGTATTCGGCACCCAAAATACTATTCCTAAACAAAGAATTTTGATAAAATTGTTGATGCCGATTACTACAGCATTCTATAGATTCTATAAGGTGCTGCAGTCCTCGGCATCAAAGAAAATGTACTAAATACAGTTTTGAAAATCCATGAATTATTTTTGACTAAAATTATGAATATTTACGATGAAATTGAAAGAGTTTTTTTTTTCAAAAATTATAATTTTC